>JALPQI010015500.1:0-29536 GCA_025490895.1 Thaumatotibia leucotreta
AGAAGTACCGCTTGGAAAATTTTGATACTTAGGCAACTAGTAGGCCAATGTATGGTCTATAATTAGAAAAAGAAAATAGAGGTGTCACTACTTCATAGGTACACAAAAAAAAATATGAAAAATTTTTTGGTTTTTTTTTTTCTTTTTTTTATACGACAATCGATATTCATTTTTTTAAATTCGATGCATATCTAAATAAATAACATTATTTCAAAATTTGAAGCAATTCGCTTTTATACATCCTGAGATACAACACATTAAAGAAAAAACTAAAAAAAATCATAAGTCAAAAACTGTCACCGATAGGACGTTGATACTCAGCAGAAATATTCTTCACCATAAGAGGTACTCACAAAAAAATACTAGAGTCTGGTTGATTTAAAGGCTGACTTACTATGAAAATCCGACTATGGCCTTTGACTAGATATGTCTTTATATAATTGATCCTAGCTCTAGTTATTGCGAGCTAAAGTGAAATGATAAAAGAAAATGAAGTGTCGGAATTACGGCCCCACGAACTCCGAAATCCGCAAATTTCGAGAATTTGTCTCTTTCACTTTATATGACGCCTTCGTTGAAGTGACAGAGAAAAATCCACTATTTATAAATCCTTTTTAAACCCTTCCGGATCTAGTTTATTACCACTTTTTTTCTAAATCAGTCCAAGGCACCTTAGTTCGAATTCCGCTTATAACCAAAATTAGGTACAGTGTATCAATTGGAACCCTAGACTTGAACTTTAAAATCTGAATGTAAGAAACACTTTAAACTTTTCATTTTGACATAGTTCTAGTGGCCTAGGGGTCGAATTGGTTAAGTGTACCTATAGGGTACCTATAACGAGAATAGAGGTTACAATGTGTAGAGCTTTACTACGATTTACTGTTCTTTTAAAAGGGCTACATTCCTATTTAGATAATATTTTGTAATTTGATTATAATTGTACGTTTTTAATACAATATGATATGTTTGCGTATTACTAGTTTTTATTCAATATCCCCTTTACTAACCTTTATTTTACAATTAAATTTTGGTGTGTTCTTGTAACAACTCAGATTAGGTACTAGGTAATATTTAATCAATTAATGTATTTGTACCTACTTGACTACATTACCTACCATTTATTTTTCTGTCCATAGCAAAATGAGGAAAACTAAATAATTGACTAAGCGATCTTGTACCATAATAATAAAGAATATCATTGAAGTAGGCACCTGATTTTGCTAACGATTAACGATACCTATTTATTAAACATTTTCATTGATAGGTAGTTAAATTCCTAGAAAATAAATGATTTTCGATAGATACCTATTACCTACCTACTTCATATTTATACACTTTTAGACAAAGGAGTGACTAAATACTCGTATCTGTTGTGATTCAGGTAACGTTAAAAATTACCCACTTCCAAAATGTATATATTTATAATTGTAGTAGAAAAAAAGTGCATAGTATTATGAAAAATGTTTAAAAAAGTTTCGTTACTTAGATTAATATTAATAATAAAAAATTAAGTTTTAAAAAGTTTTTAAATTTTCTAATAGGAAGTTTTCGTTCTGCTTCTGCAATGCGGTATCTACAATTCTACACCTATATTACTTACATAGTAGCTCAATGATACTTGCAACAAACAGCAAGTTATTACGAACCAGCTCGTACCGGTACCCGTTCTTTGTTCTGATTATATCATACCCATGGCTTCGAAGCATGAATTGATTAATTCTAGTCGCCCCCTTTATGCCCTGGACCTTGAAAATTTAAAGGATTCTAAAGCACAAAGGACTCTATTGAATGTTATTTTTGTCAGCGTGACCTGACGTGCAAGTTCAAGGCTTTAGGTTTCGGTTCCATTGATACTACTATTTAAAATAAAAAAAGAATAAATATTCATAAAATACCTGTAGATATGAACATTTAATAACAGTTTTTCAATACAAAAAAATACTACGCTAATATAAACACGAAGCCAACAATTAAAATTATTACACTTGTAACTAAAAATATTTATTAATTTTTATTAGCTAATCGAATTGTTAAGGGCTTGAGGCGGAAATCACTGGAATTCGTCAATTCGCTAAATGTTACTATAAAGTAGGTTTACGCTGTCGCCAATTTCGTTTGAATGAATATTATTTTTGAGTGCACGTAATCGAGTCACAGGCTTCCGTTTTCCTTAACTTTTGCAATATTCATTGGGAAAACACGAAATTATTTTTTATTTATAGATAGATATTATATTTGTTTTTATTATCGTAATTTTACAATTATAATTACATTTATATGTCAAATGTAATTATAATTGTAAAATTACGATAATAAAAACAAATATAATATCTACAAATATAATATTTTATTGGTTTTTCAATTATTTTTCTGTTATCGCTTTGATAACTTTTTCAGAAAATAAATTCTTGCTTTAAACTCCAGCGGAACCAGCCCTTAAGCTCGCCACGTGTAAGCTACCCGAGCCAAAACCGAAGGTCGTAGGGATGGATTATAGTTAAATAAATGCGTGCCACGGGAGCTGCGTGCGCGCACACAGGGCTACCCACGGGACTTTTATTGCATAATCATTTATTTGAGTCATTGTCGATTGTGAGGGGCAGAAATAAGCGGAAATCTTGACAAGAACTTTTAGCCGCGAGCTTATTTTAAACTGAAAAAAAAACTGGAATATTAATGTAGGTAATGTGTTTTCGTTATTAAATCAGTCAATGGATTAGCTATCATTAATATGAGTCCGTGAAATTAATAATTATTTACTATTTCCAAGCATGTCAAAACTTGGCGGGATTCAAAAAAGTTCTTATTGTAGCCGTACCTTTTGTTGGCAAACAACATTTATACGTTAGCTTTTACTCGATACGTTAAACAGTCTATCATGCTCACCTCACACTAATGGCTTAGAGCGAGCGTGATGGACTAAGTTATGTTAGAGTAAACGCTACTTGGCAACTCATGATACGGTCCCATTAGGTGTAGTCCCATTAGAAACTGTCGCTTCCATCATTGTAACCTATGGCATCAAATGGCAGGACCGTATAACCAAAATGTCGTAGGTTAAATACTATACCTTAGTTAATATTTCCAAAAGCAATTTAGCTTGTGATGCCTAGTGATGGCCCATTGTGCCTTCGGCCCTGTAGATTACTCGTGTCCACTTTAACGAGCTTGTGGATTTCAGTGTGAATGCTGAGCGATGTTTCGTCATTTTACCTTTTGTAATGTTAGGTAATTACCCGTTTCCGAGTAACAATTATTCATATCGAAGTACAAATACATAAATCTTCAGGTTTTATAACGCCTATAATTTTATTGTACCAATTCCGGGCATGTATGTTACATCATTTTCGATTATACTTACAGAAAGTTAAGTTTATAAAAGAGGAATATTAAAAATATTAAATTATGAAATATTCTTGATGGGATTTATGTCAAGTTATGTTAAATCAAAACTAAATTTCATGATGAAATGCTCATCCGGCCACTTATTAGGTCGAGGCTTGAATGCGTTACTTATCCATTTCGGGTTTTGGACTTAATTTGCAATCTCATTAGAGTTCCGTACTGAGGATGATGTAGTTTAAAATATCGATTGCGTTCATAATTCAGTTTATTTGATTTTAGTCAGGGTTGCATTATTTACGTAAAACACAATACATTATATATTGTTAAATATACTGAGATATACTTTAGAATTCCCTTCAAAATAATTATAACAAATGTCTAAGTTAAATGAGGAGGAAGTTCTCACGTTGAATGTTTTTTTGTTATTAAACATACGATAATAATTATAAATACCTATTAAGTTAAGATGCACATTATTTAAAGATGCAAGCAAACGGATACTTAGCTTTCAAATCAATTTCCGGTCTTTACGCATAGATACAACTGGTATTCCTGTCACCTACAGAGCACGTCTCCACCAGTCATTAAATGTAAACATATAATTAAGGATCTCGAGATCTCTTTGAAACTAGTTCTTCTAAGATGATCGGAAATAGCAACTTATGGTGGTGTCTAGAGTTGGTCACTTTTTGCTGATGGGTACCAATAAAAGAAGGAAGCGTTGGTGGCCTAGTGGTAAGGCTGAAGGCGGCCAAAGGTTGCGTTTAAACGGTACGGTGAATGAAAATATTGAGGGAAATCGGACTTATATCTACAAACCTAATTTCTCCTCTGGTTCCGAAGATCAGATGACAGTTCCTTTAGGTCGCGAAGCGCATCTAAGGCTCCCTGAACTGTAACGATGAATTACCTGAGTGCTGCGATCATATATAACATGGACATCTAACGCCTGCTCAAAAATGTCCCCTAAAACTATTGTTCAATTGTGCCAAGACGGGCAGGATATAGCGCTTTTCTTAACACCGCGCATATTTTATTACCGTGATGCATTGAAGAGGGGGTGACACTTGTCAACTAAAATTCAGTAGGTACCGTTTTTGAAAGGCAATTTAGTATGGCGTGCAGTGCGGCTTCCATGTTATATTTGTTCGTTGACGTATTGATAAGAAGAACAAGTAATATTATCGATATTACATACTGGTACGTTATTGCCGATGATAGGAAGGAGCTTATTGCCGGCTTAGGATTAGTTTTAAATAGACGACTTTGGGGGAAATAATAGTACCTACAATTTATTAAAAACGAAATATCAAGTTACAATTATTAAAAGATTTCACAGGAAAGATGATAGTAGTTTGCTGTTAAGTGTTAATTTCTGAAGTTTCAGTTGCACACATCTTTGCAATACAATAATTCAGAAAAACCAAAAAGAAATCGTAAAGATTTGCACTTCCAGGCTAACTTTGAACTGGAAAATTCTGTAGCGGACATTTTTGAGAAAAAGACCCTTCAATCTAAATCCTAAGAGCAAACTATTGTAAAGTTACTGTTGTAGAGAGCCACAACAGTAGCTTAACAATAGTGTGCTCCTACTGAAGATACGAAGAGTAGTATCTTTAAAATAAATCGTTTGAATGTACATCAATAGATCCTTGTTCATTACTGATACAGAACAAATGCCTCGATCAATCACTGAACCCTCGTCTCGCGCGCCGCCCACGCTTGGCGGTCCCATGTCGCGCCAAATGACGTCGTATCGGAGACTGTAAACGTCAAACTCTTGCGAAAGCGTGCGAAATTCCGTATCCGCAAACCAGAATGCCGCAAGACCATTTTTTCTACACGCGATTGTGCTACTAATTGCTGAAATGTTATATCCTAGAATGGTATACATATTCCTGTAGGTTTCGGTCGCTTGGGTTTCCGAGTGTAGAATTAAATGATGGTAGTGACCTTACGCACCGTGGCGTAACGCGGGCTGTCCCACGTGCCGTTACACAACGCAAATTAGCCAAAGGTTTTTTGTTGCTAGGCATGGCTGTCCTAATGTATATTATTATTTTAATCCATCAAATAAGTCAAAAATTGGTTATTAATATATCTATAGGACTCTAAGGGACCTAATCAGCTCATTTTGCTATGTATAATATAATTCTCGTGTAGAAAGCCAAAATGTCGTGTAGAAAGTTATAAAAAGAAGTTTAGTGTTTTAAAGGATAGTTTTGTTTTTTACCAACTACTACGGCGACAGGTGCCTTCAGAAACGCCTACCCTATTTACTCAACAGTCTGCCCACGGACATCAGGCTGGAGCCAATAAAGCGAAGTTCGGTAAAAAATTGAAAAATTACCTTGTCAATAATATTACTTAAATAATTTAGAGTCATATTATAATATATATTATGCATACAGTAAGAATATTATAAATTAATATAAGAGAGTAGAGACTGCACGATCCCACAGTCAAACCGTGAAAACTGTTTTGTGGGACTTTGTATTTATGTTAATGTATATTTTAATGTTAATAAATATAATAATAATAATAAATAATAAGTAGGTAGGTATATTAATTTCTATTTTCATGCAGACTTTTTATTTTATTTTTTATTTTTTAACCATGAAAAGTATTTGCATATTAGTAATTTTTCCTACATTTTTCTCAATTACACAATAAAAAAAGACTGTATGTACCTGATAGTATAATTTAAAAGCACGTAGTCTTGATTAAATAGGCCTGAAGTATGTATAGGCAGATCGATTTCTCCCTTTCAGCCCACCACGCAGTCTATTATCGAGCTTTATTGTGACATATAACACTGAAATGTTACGTAAACTACCGCCTTGTCCCAGTACATGCCGCCAATCTAGTTCAACGAGCAAGGTCAACTTGTTATTGACTTCACTTACATAGGGTTACCAGACTAGTTATTAGTTTTATGCATGAAACCGAGCTATTGTAATCAAATGACGGCTCATGACGCTGCGACCATATACATAGCATGGACGTCTAACACCAGCTCAAAAATGCCCCCAGAAACGATTGTTCAATTGTGCCAAGATAGACAGGACGCGTTTTTCTTAACACCGCACATATTTCGTCGCAACATCTTTGACAAAGGTGTATAGAATATAGTCAATCAAAACTTTGATGGACCAATCACTACTATATAATGGCGGTTTAAGTTTTTATAGTCTGACATTGAAATTCATTGCCGATGCCGTGATGCATTGAAAAGGGGGTGACTTTTGTCTACTAAAATTCAGGACGGTTTTTGAAAGGCAATTAAGTATGGCGTGCGGCTTCCATGTTTTAACTGTTCGTAGTCATGACGTTAGTTATTGCATCTGGACCACGTCATCAGTGTTGGCGTAGCCCTTGTGTAATTGCAACTTTGTATTTTGTGCAACTGATTTCTCCAAGATGCCATCACCAAACCCGACTTGGAGCCGACGGGACCTCTCAGGGTTATTCTCGTACCTACGATAAAAAAAAATGGAGAATCGTTTCACGATTCTCGAAGATATCAAGTATGTACATGTACCTACCTATAACATACATACAAAAAAAAGGTTTGCACTTTCCTGAAAAATCCTTTTTTGAAGTCGGATAAATTAAGCAACAAGAGTGTAAATGATGACATTTACGCATCTTACATTTGATGGCTTTTTTCTGTCACGTTCTAATGAAGTAAGTGCAAACAACTCGTGTCACAATAAACGATGAAAACTCAACCAACCCAGGTATAAGGCACGGGGCCTATTTCTCGTACATTACAAGTTCACAAGTCTACAAGTTTACATATAAAACTCAATTGCACAAGTGTGTTTTAATTCTGTTTCTCTAACAAATGATTCTACAAGTGCTACATGGAGGTAGCACTTGTAGTAATCATAGAGTAAAAAAGAGGTTTATTTACTAAGCAAAGTGGAAACGCAATGGCCATTATAAATGTTATGTTAATGTCATTGTCACTCATGTGCATCATAATCTTCATAAGAAGAAAATACGTCCTTTTAAAATTTAAGTGACAATATAATGTCATCTACTATTCTTCAATAAAATGGCCGACTTGTGTCTGGCATGTGTCAGGGGAATGTATGTAGTGTATAAAATACAAGTAGTTATGAATAGCGTTTCTTAAAAATATTAATCACAAGTGTAAAATCAACGTCAGTTTCGTCAGTCACTCTTAGAATGTTTACAAGCCCTAGGGTGTCCGTATTTTTATATGATAAGGTGAATTCGTTAATAAATTACGCTAACCTTTAATAATATATTGTTTTGTTTTTGTGAAATAGCTCAAATTGTATTCTTAAATATTTTTTTGAGTTAATAATGACATCGTGATTTACACGAAAGAATGCAAAATCAATACAAGTAGTAATAATGATGTCTAAATGCTACACGTAAGTATGTATATTAAAATGGTCGAAATTAGAATTGAAATGCCCGATAATCATAGCAATAAATAGCTTAAATATTAATTTTTATTTTACTAAAGACATCTAGCGACCAATAGAATAATCAAATTGGCGGCGAGTAGGTGAACTAGAATCGTCAAATGCTTCGCATAACGCTTATGTCTATGGTTTTAAAACTGTGTATGCGGTCCTAGTACAACTGGTGATTGACAGTAGCTCGCGGCCTTCATAGGGCTACCCGTCTCTTTTTTATCAATACAATCAATAAGGGACTAGTAGCCCGTGAGAAGAGCGCGTGTTGGTGTTGCGCATAAGATATTATGCTAGCCTGATGCCTACGTTACTCTAAAATATCTATCAGTCTCAATTACTATGTATTTCTATCCTGTATGGGTATACTCTTGGCTCGACTCAGTCGTTTTTTGTGAAGTTCTTTAATTCGACCCTTTCTGCTTTCGTCACCCGTTCTTGATTTGCCATTTTCGTGTGAAGCCTATTTCATATTTGGTAAACTTTGTGCTTTTGCCATTTTCTTATTTTAGCTCATTCGTTATTCGTCACCATCTTCTTTGAGCATTTTCGGTGACAGTCATTCTCTTTTTTAGTATAATTCCATAGACTTATTAATTTAATAGACCGAGTCTATTGTATCTGTGGGTGACGCCAGCAATGCCTGTCAACGATCTTTGTTTGGCTATACTAGTGCACCTAAACCGCAAATAGTAAAAGTGATTAAAATAAAGCTTTTCATGTATATTTCTGTTCGATAAGTGCACGGAATGTGATAAAAGTGATGACTTGTGTGGTTCCATGGTGTAAAAACCGCCAGGGTTACCTGAATGAACAAAATAAAGACATTACGTTTCACCGGTAATTTAGTTTTGACTTGAATTTTAAAATTTCGAACCTTATTAAGGTAAAAGTAACTGAAAATCTTATTCAATATTTGTTGCCGGATACATGTGTGTAGCTTTGTGAATTAACCATTCGTATTTGCATTCGTAATGTAATTATAAATAGTGGGATTCAAATATTTGTATTGCATAGTGTTGTACTTAAGCGATCGATCGTGATATCGATAAATCTATTGATAGCCAACTCAGAAAATGAATCGATGTTTTTAATTTCCAACAGGTTTCCACAGGACACTGAACAAAGGCTAATATGGGTCAAAAATATCAAAAAGGCAGACGACTGGTGCCCTAAAAAGTATTCAAAAATATGCTCCGCACATTTTTAAGCTGTTGTTTCAGGCAAGGGCGTACCCATAAGTGATTACATTCTGACGTAGTACCCACCATATTTGGTAATCATCCAATGTCATGTCAACCAGAAAGTAAAGTAAGTTTAGTTTAATAATGACACTCATCTGATACTTGTGTAGACTGATTAATTATAAAGAAGCCATCATACGAAAATTGTTAGGTATGCTTTAAGGGATGATAAGTTCCGTAAAACATGTTATAATGAGGGTTTTCTGAAATGCCGTTCATCAGGGCGGCAGCACTGAGGCGTCAGGTCCAGAAACTTGTCTAAATTCTCAGAGCGCCTATACACGGTGGAATTTAATCGGTGAACAGGAAGTTTAATTTCAACATAAAAATTTGTTATGCTAAAAAAAAACTTGGTTCCACTTAAGTACTACATAAACGTGACCGCCATCGATTACTGAATTAGAAAAATGGGTTCCTGTTCACCGATTAAATTCCACCGTGTAGTTTCGTGTTTAAATGATTTGTACAAGTTAATAAAATTATGTAAAAAAATAAAATGACCTTCTTCTAGTTAGTTGTTCTTTGAGGCTAGGTAATTGTGTTTCTTAGCGGGACCTTACCGCTAAGTGGCGCCAACTAGTGGCATACGTTTTAGACAGAACACTTCTTATGACATTTGACATTTTAATTAAAGAAAATATTTCATTAATTTTGTGATTTTATTTTTATCCTAAAGTGTAGATTTAGAAATCATGACATATTAAGGATCGCAGAAGATCGTGATTCTGGGTAGGAAATAAGGTTTATTCGCACTGTTCATCGCTACCTAATTTGGTAAAAATATTATTATTGCCGATAAAAGCATACGATGAAGACTGGACAACACTAATAGTAATGACATTTTATCTAGTCAGGTTGGTAGCATTGTTCAAGAAAAATTAAGAAAATGGAGTCGGTGATATAATTCACGACCGAGTAGAACTACCTTGTTTGTCTCTTTTTCCTTATGGAATACATACTGAGATGGTAAAGGATGACAATAGTTTGTTCAGGTATGTCTTAATACACGGAATCTTCCCTATATTTTATCTGTGTATAATTCTCTATTTGTTATGTTTCTCTAGACAAAAATGTATAGAATAAAATCAAAGACGATAGGTCGAATAGCAAATGAGACCAAAAAAGAATAGACTAACATTGAATATGCCCAAAGAAGATGGTGACGAATAACGAATGATCCAAAAGAAGAAAATGGCAAAAGCACAAAGTTTACCAAATATGAAATAGGCTTCACACGAAAGTGGCAAATCAAGAACGGGTGACGAAAGCAGAAAGGCACGAATTTAAGAACTAGACAAAAAACGACTGAGTCGAGCCAAGAGTATACCCCTGTATGTATATGCCCCCGCAGCACCACAACGTGATAAAGCTTACAACGAAAAGAGAGGCATAGATTTTGGAACTACTCTTACGGTTTTATAAGCATGCTGTACCTAGATTTGTATTTTTATTGGTTTATGTCAAATAATATTTAACACTATAAAATAACCCCTTCATTTATCGATGAATAATGGATTTATAATAAATCAAACTTTTCGCATTAAGTGACAATTACACTTCGTCGTTGTTCGTCTAATACATCATGCGTCGTTACTAAGCAACATACTTTGCTTTAGGTGCACGGCTCAGTGTAATTCCCGCATTAAAGTGGTTTGATTTCCATATAAGTACGGTTAGCACATGATTGGTGCGACAATATGTCGCTGCGAGATAGACTATCCGTCCCTTTTATTAATAATAGTAAGTAAAAGACGGGAAATCTATCTCGCAGCGACATACTGTCGCTCCGAACATGTGCTAAGCGTAAATAATTGCTTGTGGTTTAGCAAGCCGTAACGTATTACCACATTATAAAAATATGCGAATTTTCTCTAATATATATGGCAATCGAACAACCTTAATGTTTTATAGTTATAGTAAATGAAACAATTAGGACCTTTTTAACAATTTTATTTTATTACAATTACAATAGTATTTTTCATAGTATAAGCTTTGGAGTATCCCATACAAAATATTAAAATATTCTCATAACTCAACCTACTCCAATGAGGTGAATCAGTGGCCCTAGCACATCTTGTGCTTAACAGCAACTTGCACCTACCAGATTCTTTTCGATTGCATAGATTAAAAGGAGATGTGTATCTGTAAGTTGATGTCAAATACAAGATATTCTAGCCCCCCAGTGATCTCGGCCATGAGACACAGTGGCCTTAGCACATCTTGTGTATGAAAGCAACACGCAGCTAGCCATCTCTTTTCGATTATACTGATTAACAAGAGACTGGTAGCCGCGAAAAAGCAGCGTGCTACTGTTAAACACAAGATATGCTAGCCTCCAGACTTATGAATCTATTTAGTCAATCATTTAATTTTCTTAATTTGCATTCATATACCAACTATACATAGTATAGGTAGGTGGGTGAATATCCGAGCGTTTCAACCGCTTAATTTTGGTGGCAACATTCTTGCCGAAGTTTCTATTGGTTACAATGTGCTACTTATCATGTCATTTGAAGGAGGAACGGTACCTTATACTAAATGAAATGACGAAGTATAACATTGAGACGTTTAGAAACTTCGGCAAAAATGATGCCACCAAAATTAGGCGGTTGAAACGCTCAGATATTACCAATTTAATTAAAAACTTGACGCTGGTGTATATAGTTCGTATTTTAAAAATCGGTTTGTTCGACTTATCGGGTTTCACTACGCAATCCTCGTAATGGTCAAGGACCCTATTGGATTCCAATAGTGTCTTTGACTATTAGTGATTCCGTACATGTGGAACCGTGTACATTATTATGAATATTCCTTTTTATTTAAAGTAAGAGTTATGCATTGTTTCCCGACATAAACTTTAGAACCATAGGTATCCTATATATTCTTAGGACTACGTTTGAAGTGTCCATTACTAGTACTTCTCAACTAAAAGTTTCCAACACTTGCACCAGTGACCATTAAGTTATCATTCAATATACGGTTAACTTGGCAGATAATTTTTTCATGCGGATACATACTATAGCATTAGCGGTTTACTTGTAAGTTATGTTATGATAATCAAAGAATAAAGTAATATTGATAATGAATTATTAAGTACCTACTTAATAATTCATTATCAATATTACTGTTTCCTATATCCTAAGTATATACCTATATAGTATGGTGGACCGATTTTTTTATTTTCGGGTAATCATAAAATAATCTTTACGAATCGATACTATGCGGCTAGAAAAACAAAAATATTATGACCATTTTTGGATATTTTATCATTATGGACCCCATATAGAAGCCCGAAGATCGGCCTTATTTTTAAGGTTTTTTTAAGAAAACTCGGATGAGCAAGGATATTTTCTGTTTTAATTTTATGGATAAACAAAATAAGATTGTTTTTCATAAATTTAAGGTTTGTGTGATTTAATTATATGATAATTGTTCGCAGTACCTCCAAAAAATAATTTTCAACTTTGAGGCTCTTGGGGCAGTACTTCCCGAATGATTATCGTAAAAAGATATATTGTTGAAAAAGTTACTTTTTAGACAGGTTATTCCTTAAGGGCCGCGTTTCAGAAAATAATGAAAAAAAATTTTTGTCCATGGATACATTGAAGTATGAAAAAAATTTTTTTTTTCGGATTTTTGGAACCGCGGGCCAATAGAATGATAGTCGTAAAAAGTAACATTCTGTAACAATATACCTTTTTCCGATATTCATTTGGTAAGTACTGCCCCAAGAGCCTCAAAGTTGAAAAACAGTTTTCGCCGATACTGGTTATAATTTTCATATAATGTAATGCAACGTAATATTGAAACCACCGCGCGAAGTATTAGCGTGCGTCATACGCGCCAGTAGATGTGCCCGCCTAGCTAGGTACCCGCTTCAACCCGCGCGCGCGCAGCCCCTCCGGTCGCCGTGCCTAGCCTTTATAAGCCGACGCGCCGCCCGGCAGCTCAGTTTGTCTCGCGCAGCGAACCGATCCCATTGACATGGGAAGGCGTACCTGACTTGACGAGCAAAGCATCGCGACCGCCTGGTATTGATTCCGTAACACGGTACTGTGCCGGTCAGCCGCGTTGTATTCTGTCTTTTGCTAGGAAGTACACTTTGTACTTAGGCTGTAGTTGCGCTGAACGATAATTCCGTAATACGGAGTATCTGTTTCGCGGTGCACTACGTTAGTTTTGTTTATTTATTAGTTCGCTAAATGCTTGCTTACCGCTTTGTATTTATGTATTACTCTGCTTAAAACCCTGTTATGTAAATACTTAGTCTTACCTTAGATTCTTAGTTCCTTATACTGAATTGTTGGTATAACTCCACCTATTTGCTTTGCCTAAAATAACTAGCTTTCTGTAATTTTGCTAAATGTTAATGTTTGCCTAAGATCCTTGCTCTGTTTAAATTTAAGCTTATAACGCATAAATTATTGTTTATTGTGTTTTAGTAAAATTTAGTTTAATACTAGCT
Source organism: Thaumatotibia leucotreta (assembly GCA_025490895.1). Classification (NCBI taxonomy): domain Eukaryota; kingdom Metazoa; phylum Arthropoda; class Insecta; order Lepidoptera; family Tortricidae; genus Thaumatotibia; species Thaumatotibia leucotreta. Next base: position 13,509 of record JALPQI010015500.1, read on the forward strand.
TGCCGTACTGATTTTATACTGTTTACTGTGATACGCTTGTTATGTTATTTTCTCCGTTTATTGATTTGTTTCTTAAATTTAACTAGTGCTTGCCGTACTGTTTTGTAATAATTTAGTGTGGTGTGAATCCTTGGTCAATATACGTCTTACACTTTACCGTGGGTGGTTTCAATTAAAAAGAACCTGCATTACAATAATTAAATTGTGCAAATTCTAAATTTATGACAAATAATGTTATTTTGTTTCTACATAAAAATAAACCCGAAAATATCCACGAACTACTGACTTTTCTTAAAAAAACCTTAAAAATAGAGTCAATTTTTGGGCCTATAAACGAAGTACAAAATAAAAGTAAATCCAAAAATGATCATAATATTTTTTATTTCTCTAGCCACGAAGTATCGATCTATAAAGATTATTTTATGAATTTCCAAAAATAAAAAAATCGATCCACCCTACTATATAGGATATAGGAAACAGGTACTCCTTGGTGTTTGGCAATCGGTACAATTTATAAATACATACATACAAATATATATACGGCACACGCCTGATAAATATCGATGATCTTTATCAATTGAGCTCAGCAGGCTGGTCCAGATGCTTGAAGATGCTAGCGATGCTCATACTATTTCCCATCCATTTTTTGATCAGACTCTTGAAATGAAATAGCGTACGAGTACAACTTATTTTGGAAGCGTTTATCCTGTTACTGATTGCTATTTCCCAGATAATCAATGAACATGAATAATAATAAGCAGGCCGTGACTTATATACCGGTATTTGGCGTCGAACCTGATACTTACCTCGGAATCTTCCGTATTCTGCTGCTCTACCTTAATTACTTACATATGTACTTCCTCCAATACTCCTTTTACCTGCGAAGTTATAAGTTTTTAAGCGTATAAGCGAGTCCTAGTTTTGTATTTCATAAATCCTACTGAATGTTGTTATACTCGTACATGTCATAGATACATTGTTAGCGTGATTGTTTCATCGAACCTTATAAGCTTATAACCCTATTTAGGTACACATTACACACATTGTATAACAAAGCTAATTTACAAAAATATATTGACGTATGAAATTGTTAGTTAAAATAATGATTAGGAACAAGACCGCCCAACGTCTTCCGTTGTTTGCCTCAGTATTTTTATGGGTCGTCTAAAGCCACCAAAGCCACATCCATCCTTCCGAAACCTCTCGAAGAGTGCTTCGAAGTCTGGCGACGGCTTACTGCCAGCGTTACATACGTATAACGGAAACAACGCAAAGACTGAAAAGCGATGCCGAGGCTACTAGGATGGAACCTTGCGGGTGTTGGGCGCCGATAATCATATCGATAATACACATATTCCATAATACTCGCCGCAGCATGACGGCGGTAAGAATACATTTCTCACCATCCCAACTCTTCCTGTGCGTATCGTAAACGTCGACTACATTATATAAAGTGTCACGACGACGGATTTATTGATGATGATGTGTCCATCATCATAGTGGGCACACAACTGAGATCGCCGACCCGCTGGCCTAGCATGGCGATTAAGTATGGGCATTTACTCCTACTACGTCCTGCGTAGGTATAAGCAATAGAAGTGACTTTTGCCCAGCGATAGGCTGATGTAGTCTGATGATGATGAATACACGTATTCCTCATAGATTGCCACATGATTTAGTCACGTTTTATGTAGCATTTAATACATATAGTCTTGTCCTTAATAATCTTAAAATACACATACCTAAGCCACAACTTGCTGGGTATGAAAAAAGTGGTGGTAAGAAATGACAACTCTGAATTTTCTTAATTTACGTGTACGGAAAATAGTTGCTTAAGTTTTACCTCTATTAAACAAAAACCATTTCAATATAATATGATAAGACTTGACAGACAAATAATAACATAGACAATCCGATGGAAACTTCAAAGGTCCCTTATTGACGGATTTTATATTTACATAGAATAAATAGTAATGTATTCATATAATTATATGCTCTTACACACTTTAACACTACTAAAAGCAGAGCCGACTTACAACATAATTACGTAGGTACCTAAATATTGGCCGGCCAGTCAGAGCCGCCATAGTCGTCTGTTTCTGTCTACGTGTGAAAGAAAGAGATGTTACATAATTGTTGACTTATGCAATATAATATTCAAATGTTTACTATTTCTACTATATACTAATGTACTTAATTGTATAAATAATTACCGTATCGAAATAATCTTCACTTGAACACCAAGAACAACTAAACGTGTCACTAGGTGCTTGCAACGTTAAGAACACCTTTAGGTGCCATGATGTCACCTGTCAAAGCGATTCTCACACTTTTACGTATGGCTTAGGTACATTTGCTCGATTGGGTTCGAACTTTTGGTGTATTTTTTAGCCCTATCTTGTGTAAGATGTAAGGCGTTCAAAGGTAACATGACACCATGAAGCTAACGCTACTCAGGTAATTCAGCTCAAAAGGCACGAACCAAATACGAAGCCGAAGAATCACTAAATTATATTCATAATCTGTAATACCTATTCATTTTATTACATATAACTTAAATATTCAAGAAAACAACAGAAAACGGAATATGTGATTCTCTTAAATATGAAAAAGTAGTAGGTACCTAGTTATAATATATTATACAATAATGTCTGTTTCAATCTTTAACCACAAGAATTAAACCGGCTCCGTTGTAATTATGATCCCAAAAGGCTACAAGATTATACGGAAATGAAATAAGGTTAACATAAATGTATCATATTTTGTGATTGTTCCGTTGTCATCAGCAGTTCCACGTTTGTTATATTATATTACACTATGACAAACAAGTAACCTGATGGTAAACAGCTACTGCAGCTTATAAACGTGGGCACAGTGATGTCACATACGTTTTGCCGACCCTATGTCTCTATGTCGTTAGCAAAAGTCGACAGAAGTCTTGGTGGGCCCCCCATTGAATGCCCGTAGAGTTTTGGTTATGTTACGCAGCAGGAAACCATCACCATTAATAGATAGAGAATGTTAATTTGACTTTAGTTGTCTGTAAGGTATTCATCTCCCACCTCTTTACCCTTCACTTGATAAAAATATAATATTTATATGAATACGCTTGATATGTACATGAACGTACTAAACATCTATGTAAACGTGGATTTCAAGAATGAACGCAATTTCTCAATACTTGAGGAACTTAACTGATTAAAAATCCGTTTAGAAGTTCCCAAAATTCTAGGATTTCCCAACGACCCCGCCATCGGAAATAGTCTCTGACAAAAATCCTGGGGGCTTATGATGGTTATATCGTTTACCAAATTGTCATTGTCTATCCAGTTCTCTACATTATGACGACATTCAGTGAAAGTCACAACATGGTTGCGGGCACAGATACAGTAATCGTGCGGACAATTTGACAGTGACAATTTAGCATCAACTATAATTGTGCTTTATTAAAGTTTTAGACGATTTTGGTTCGATTGGGGCCTCGCAGGAGCTTATGATGATCGCATATTTACCGTTGACAACTAAAACAAATTGTATTTTTGTTAAAAATTTAACTTTTAGTACCATAATTTTGAAATTGGCGGTGTTTACTTTGAGTGACAGATCTCATCGATACTCGTGAATTCTTGACCGGATAATCTGACGTCTAATATAATTTTTATCACTCCATCAAATGGATCAAATTTCAAGTTAACTTGACAATTTTGTCGGGCTGCTTGAAGTTGCCGATAAGCAGTATCGTGGGTGTTTTTTTTTTAAATAATAATTATATGTTCATTAATTTTTAGTGAGAATACTAATAATTACACGTCGATTCAAAAGCTAGTACGTTCTATGTAGTAAGACTAGTGTATCTGTGTAGTAATCTTTCGTAAGCACACTCCACAAGCGATGGAACGGGCAATGCTTGGGAGTTTCTCCATGAGATCTAATTATGAATGAAGATATCCGTGAAACTAAAGTCACCGACGTAGCTCAGAAAATATCAGAGTGCAAGTGGGCTGGACAAAATGCCCGAAGAACTGATGGCCACTCACTGGAGCAAGCGAATATTTAAGCCATGGCTTGGCCTGTAATATATCCTGCCTTATTATCCTGACGGATAATCACTCATACTTTATGGTAAAACTATAATAGTTATTCGTTTACCTTCACCAATTTATTATTTTTGTCAACCTCCGTAGCCTAAGTGCCTAGAAAGCTGGAAGTTTAAGCTAGAATCCCTGCGAGAAGATTTTTCTGTTTGTTTATCACAAGTATTTGTTTATTGGTCGGTTGTTTTACATACATCTGTTGCCTGTGAGCTTTTGGGACTCATAATAGACCCCCTAGGGGCTTTTTGACAGTTTTAGAAGGCTGAATCATTATTTTTAATTAAAATAAACTACTAACAAAGGTGCTACTATTAAGTACCTACTACTTACTAGGTACTACAGGTTCTTCAACCTAAATTAATTTCCAAACAAATCGGCTAGGCCATCTACTCTGCGTCCTAAAACCTCACTGGCAATGGTTATGGGTTATGCATTTCTTTTTTGGCCACCCTGTGTATTGTTGCTTACTATCCACAATACAACTTAACTCAAGACAGGAACCAGAAGGTAGTGGAAATGATGCCAGTTGTTTATCAGTGGTAAATAAATTCGCTAAATAATATATTCTAATGTAGGTAAATAATACTCAATATTGATACAGATTATTAACTAGTTATTTTAATATTCTAGCTGACGACAAGGAAACAAAATAATCCAGAAATATTACCTCAACGCCACGAGTGATGAAATAAAATGAATATGAAAACACTGCTGACAGAAAAAGTAGAAGTGATAAGACAATGCTACATGCATGAAAAAATAAATAAACAACATGACATCCTGAAGGAGATTAATAATAATAGGTAGTATACTAAATGTATGTCAGTCAATTAACGGTAATCAACAGAAAGCATACCTGCATAATTACATTTTTAAGTCAAGATTATTTAATTGAAGAATTAGGACTGATATTGTCAATTTATAGTCATACATGCACTCCTGGTATTGAGAGAATTTCAAAATGTTATTACTTTCATGTTAAATTAGAGTTTTTGTATATTTATCATTCTTTCTAAATCAATAAGCGTGTCATGAACATTAAACCTAGCCACTATGATAGGTATTTTTGTACATACTGTGATTACACATTTGTATTAATATTGGGTCATTACCTATGCGTGTGATAAGATAAATGTGCTTCTTAATATGTTGCAATCACCTACTGTTTCACTATTTTAATTTGTTTCCGCTACCCAAAGGTTGTCTGGAAGAGATTGCTTTATAGCAATAAGACCGCCTGTTGTGTACCTCTATGTATAATCGTCTGTTTTAACCATATTTTCTTTTTTGTTAAGGTGTGCAGTAAAGAGTATTCTATCTATCTATCTACGAAATTGGTGTTTTTGGTCATAGACTTTAGTTGATTCTTAATTTTATTGTCTAAGGAGAAACTTAAATAATTCTTTGTTTTCAACAGTGTACTGTGGTTTACACAAAGTACAAAGGTTTTATCACACTAATAATCGTTTTTTCCCCCTTAATTGAAAACAACTCTTGCCATATGCTGCCGGTTCACATGGTTGAAATAGGTATAAATAAACTTATGATATTACCTTGTTTTATGAAATAGAGATTCGTATACACAACACGCCTTAGAAGTGACTAATATTACTGGCAAACATGTTTGTCTACAATTACACTTCATCAGAGACATTTCCCACTTAAACGGCCTTGGCATGTAATCTACTATATTTCACAAAATTCTCCATAAAAAACGCCAAATTCATAGGTAATGAATGACCTAATATGTAATTAATAATTATTTATTAATTCGACTATAACTTAAGAGTAGGTACTTAACTCATTAAGGTGTTTTAGTTACTTAATTATTTGTCTGCTACTCTGCTGAGGGTAAATTTCTTATTGTATTGACTATAATAAATATGTTGATTCTTTATATTTTAATTTTGACGTTTTAATGTTCATGAGATTATGAGTATGAGCCCGTGTAAGTTAAAGCTCCTGCAATATCTATTTACTTACTTTGTTCAGTATAATGTACCTAATCAGTAGTAGACAACATGCAAAGCATTTTCCCATAAATATCGTATGGATATCATAATACGGATATACACGGTGCTCATGAGCATTCCGAAAGATTTTAATGCTGAATTCCTGAGCATATTTAGAGTCTTTAGTGTTATATAAAATTTCCTAGATTCGGATTGGTTCCAGAGATAATTAACCTTTTTTCGAAATAAGTTGTTCGACGTAACTCGTAATAAAACTTCTTTTAGATTACAATGGTACCACAATGTGTTCTAATATTACCACATCATTTGCCTGACAATCAAAAAATAAGAAACTTGTCGAAAAAACCTGTCGCAAATAAAATAATTTAAAAGATTAATTTCAACAAATTGTTATAATGATAAAAAGTATTCAAAAGGTCTAACAAAAAAGAAACAAAAAATTTTTTTTTGTGGAATTTGACATTAGGTCTCATAATATTTTTTGTTTATTTTGATGTCTAGAATGCATAGTTAAAATCTTTCGCAATGCTCGCGAGCACCGTGTATTTCAACTCTATTGCCAACATGTTACACTATTATAGTATAGACTATTATAGTGTAGTATGTGATGATATTTATGATTTGCACTTACATTATAGTACTGATTGGACAAGAAGAAATAAGAAACGAATGTAAGATATAAAACATTGTATTTTCTTTGAAAAATATTTTTACACTAAGAGCTTGCAGAGCTTGTCCTGCTAACTAGTCTCCTTGTGGCATCTCTCGTCAGTGCTCTCTGAAATGCTGATGATAATTTTCAACGCTTTTTCGGGTGTAGGTACACATACACACACATTACTTATGGTTTCATTAATAGGCATCAGTCGGACGGGCCGTGTGTCTTTTTGCCACCAACGTAAAATGTATTGCAAAATCTTTAATACATCAGTAGAAAGTAACTTTTTTGCGGAGTAAAATTACAATTGTCTGAAGAAACACGACAATGTAGCGAAATTCTCACTCGTGTCAAGAATCAACGAAAATTCTTCTAAACCTTTTGACAATTTGTCCCGACCTTCGAAAATAAAAAAATAGCTGATTAACGATATAAGCAAATGCCCTTATTCTATGTAGGCACGCAGGTAGCAAAGATGCACATAGACTATCCAATAGTAAGCGGTAGTCGTAGCCTACGGTGGCCTGTGACGGCAGTAAAAGTGATATTTTACAATGACCTCACACCTGTCATTATGGTGAAATGGCGTCTATTTAAGGAGATCATTGGAGCTGGAGATTTGTAGTTCGGTGCAAAACTGAGTCAAGCAAGGCAAATACCTGAACAAATGTGTCAGTGCACATGGAAAGGTACTTTGTCACGGTGTTTAAAATTGACTTTATTGAAGAACACATAAGGTCTATTTTAAGAGTTGCGACACCCTTTCCATGTGCACTGACACAAATTTGTCGTTAAGAAATATACGTTATGGATAGTAACGACATAAACCACATTATAAAGAGCATAAATTATGTTCTATTGAACGTATTGTGAAAACATAAATCAAATTGTTCATTGTCATTAACTAAATAAAAGCACTAATCAAAATATTTAGTTACTAAATAATTTGATTTGTGTTTTCACAATACGTTCAATAGATGGCAGCATCAGCTCTCTCTAGCTATTCTAGAAAACTGTAAAGTATTCTAATAGGAGGTGCAGGCATGTATTGCTTGCTCTTAGAGAATGGTCAAAGGCGCCTAGCCTTGTAAGGGATTGCATATACCTGAGTAAATTGACTGGTGGTTGCTAAGACCGAGTGGCTAAGGGGTGCAGGCATCAGCCACGAAAGCTGAGCATGTGGGTTTGATCCCCACCTCGGACGTTGGATCGATTAAAACAAAGTATGCATGAAAAAATTAAGATAGGGTATGTAATCGTAGCTCGTGTACATAGCTGACACCGATACATACAGCATACAGATATCACCTAAAATTTTATTATTTTTCTAACAAATATAACATTTTCATTGTGTGAAAATTTTACATACAGTTTAACATATTTACTTTTTTTTTTTTAGTACAGATGGTGCCTTTTTAGGTTCTAGAGCGAGAAGTGTGTCATTTTACGTCAGGTCCAAAACTTCGGAGGGCCATCTGCAGGTGCACTAAAAAACGTCGTACGAGACGCGTGTCGATATAAAACATTGCCACTTGTTTCGAATTTCATGTTTTTCGCACTCGTGTCGTAATGTACTATTTTAGCATGGTTGTATAAATGTAAATATAGACACAGACAGGAGTATTCAGGCAACGGTCCTGTGGCAATAAAATGGTCAGACTGATCGCAGGTAGTTGCTGCACTTTGTCTCATCTTCTTGTTTTGTTTATAAAATTAACGTGTTCCTCGGTGAGTTTGGACAGGCTCCTGAAATAGACGAAAATAACTTAAAAGAGAAAAACAAAAGAGTACCTAAGCATAAGAACGGTCTATTCTATATAGGGTGGCTTATTCAAATCGATGAGTATGGGAATGTCTGATACTATAAGACATACGAAGATAATATGTTCTTAGGAACCATGTCAACGATTTTTATAAAAACTAAAACTGCATTCATAAAGGACCATGCGTCAAAATTGCCCCAAGACCAACAAACATGAGAGTTAGATCATTAAATAGGTCTTTAACTTTACTTCATTTCATTATACGGGCACGAAATCGAATTCCATTGCAGAACTGAGATATTCATATATTTGTCAGCCTGAATACGAGCTAATTCAGTAGAAAACCTCTGTAGATTTAGCCACTAGTTTATTTTGGTAGCTGCAGCTACCAGTATCACCCTTATTTTGTATGTAAAAAAAGGCTAATGTCAAAAGAAAAAAGAAACTAAGCGAGTGAGGTGGTTAACATACAATCACGTGTGCACAATCTTTTTTTTTACACACTTCGATATCCTAATGATTAACGACCAGTATCTCTGATCTATGAGATATTCATATTTTTGTCAGTGTGAATACAATCTTCACACTGACAAATATGAATATCTCAGTTCTGCAACGGAATTCATCTTGGTGCTCATAGAATGAAATGAAGTAGATTTAAAGACCTATTCAACAATGTAACTTTTAGCTGTGTTGACTTTGGGGCAAAGTTCCATACAAAGTTGGGCATGGTCCTTTGAAAAAAATACTTGTACCCAGCCGTGGAATTGAACCCGGTTGTTTTGAAAAAATAAACTTACACAATTTCTATTTCAATATCGATTGTGTAGGTCTCAAGCCGTAAATGTCTCTATGAAACATGATGTCTAAAATGAATTGTTTTCACATAATTTAGTATGGTGACGGCGGAGATGGTGGCTTTGTGAATACAATATTCAACACATTATAGGTAACGATCTTACTATTGCATTTAGTATCTCGATGTAGTGAATTTGCGTTAAAATTGACTCTGGCCTGTATAGTAAAGGTACTAAATGTTTGTACATTGTTGACTTATTATTTTGGCACAATAGTACCTATATACAGGTTGATCAATTAAAATGGGTCGGTATGAAGATTTTGGAAACCATAATATACAAGGTGGTCCAAACCTTGACGTAAAAATTTTTTTTTAGATTCCTCACGTCATGGACTATCAGAATATACCCCATGAATATACAAAAATACGTGTAGACGGTCCAGGCATCGAACCTGAACTTTTTGAAAAATAAAATATTGGTATTTTCATTTTAGATAAGGGTTGTGTAGCTCTTAAATAGTAAATGTTACTATGAAACATGGTATCTAAAACTAATAAAGCTAACAACCTGTTTAGCAGGAAATTTCATGTATAAAGTATCCTTGATGATGTTATTTATAAGTCATCAAAAAAAAAAAATCAAAGGATTACCTCTAGATTTTTAGGATTCCTCTAGATCAAATCAATGACAATTCACCGGCTTACAGGCTACAATGTCACCAAATCTTGTCCTCACCAAATGTGCTCCGATGGTGCCAACTGCTTGCAAACATACTGCAAGGCCTGAAAAAATACATGTTTCAGGATCAGATACAGTACAGCATACAAAGGATTATATCAGTAGAATAGCCTAATTAAATTTTGAATAAACCAATTGTATGTCTCTGCCAGGAATGAATTTTATAAAGCTATTAGCGAAACAGGCTTGTCTGTCTGCCGTGATTATCTCCCTTCGACAAGTAGCCGGGAAGGCACATGTAGTTAATTATTTATTTATTTATTAAAGCAAAGGTTTCCACGACATCATCGTGTGCCTGTAGCATCAAGAAACCAAATTTTAAAAATAAGATACAGAAATACATACACATACAAAACATTTGTGATCGTTTTACGGTAAACGTCCCACTTTGTCGATATGGAGTTATGAGTAGTTCCAAATACTATAGATCATACGCTATCTTTTGGTGTAAGGTATATGTCTCTAAGTGCTATAATTATTTTTTTTAAACTCTTCAAAGATGCAGAAGTGAAAAAGCAACTATTGAGAAAACGTTGCTTAAAGATTGGGATGGCAAAAAACAGACTTGTACTTGAAGTTATGGAATGGCTAGTATCAAATGAATCGGCATTCTTTTCCAAAGGATTTCAAATAAGTCAAAATCTTGTAAGTATATAACTTCAGTACTTTAAATTTTACGGATTTTTGAACATGAAAAACAAGGAAAATATGTCAATCAGGAATATGAGTTTATTTTTTAAATTTAGAACACGAAACCCAGATTAATCATTAAAGTTGTATTTATAAATGTATTCGCATGCTAAAAAATGCACATACAATTCTATGGAACCCTTCAGCCAGTTATTATATCAAAAAGTTAGTAAGAAACTAATGAAAAAATACCTACAGCATAAAAAAATGCAAATGACGTGTGTATTTTAATGTATAACATAACTAAATAATCACATTTATCACGGCTAAAAAGTAGGTAAATATCAAATTCTAAGTACTTTTGTACGTTTATAAAGTTTAGTGATTTTCTATAGGGAGCGTCCCACTTTGTCGATTTACTTAACTTTAGTGCTTGTTCAGTGAAATGTATGTGTTCGGTACATTTATCCCATTTTATGTATGACATCATCATCATCATATCAGCCGAAAGACGTCCACGGCTGAACATAGGCCTCCCCCAAAGATTTATGTATGACATAAAGGTTTATTATTGTTAATCTAATAATAGTACGGTCAAATCGTACATAATTTTACCCTAAACTCGCAAATCAAGTAGTATCGCTGCATTTTTGGTATGTTATTTAGACACCACAGGGCAGTATATAAAACCACATTTTGCAAGCAAAAAAAAGTTGTGATAGCTGGGTAGTACGTGAAAAACTGCGAAATTTATTGCCATTTTTTAGTTTCTGATTTTTATTTAAAAACCTTACGTTTTTTATGTCATATGTTATTAAACGTTTAAAGACTAATAAATTTCCAACAAGTTGAGCTAACATGCATTACCGTAGGTCTTATAGTTTCAGAGATTCGAGACTTTAAAAAGTACTCCTTTTTGTAAACTAGATAAAATTTTGTGTTTTGCTAACATTTTCGGCTTAATATCGCCTCACCTAATTATGCTACGAAAAACATGCCATAATGACCTTATAGCGCACTTAATATTCTTTAATTTAAGGGTAAAATTAGGTCAGTGAACTTTGCAGTTGAAAGTATAAACGCGAAATTCATAAGACAGGAGGCCTGCTATCTAAGTTTTTCATACAATTCGCAAGTCGAGTTGCAAAGCTGCAATTTTGTTATATTATAAAGGCCTTATAGATATATACGAAAATGCATATTAAAAGAAAAACAAAATAATAGTTTGGGCATAGGACGTAAAAAAACGGAAAAAAAATCGGACTTTTTTTAGTTTTTGACGTTTAACTAAAAATCTATTATCTTTTTGATACTAATTGCTATAAAATTAAGAAAGAACATTAAATTTGAAAGGATTTGAGCTACGTTGCATCACCGTAAGTTATATATATATTGAGATACGACATTTCATAAAGTGCCCTTTTATCAAAAATTAAACAAATTTTAGGTTACGTTAAAGCTATTCACTAAATATTGGCAAAACGTTCGCGCTAAGAAAAAAAAATAATTGTAGATAACAACTACATTAAATTTGGAACAAATTGAGCCGATAACAATTACTGTAAGTCTTATAGTTGGGGGTATACGAGGCTTCAAAACATGCATTTATTTTCTTAACTTAATGAAGGGCACATTTTGAAATGTCGTATCTCTAAATCTATATAATTTAGGGTAATGCAAGGTAGCTCAAATCCTTTCAAATTTAATATTCTTTTTAAGTTTTGTAGCAATTAGTATCAAAAAGATAATAGTTTCTTAATTAAACGTCAAAAAGTAAAAGAAGTCCAATAATTTTTCAGTTTTTTTCGTCTTATGCCGAAATTGTTTTTTTGTATTTCTTGTAATATACATTTTTGTACGTCCTTATAGGGCCTATATAATATACTAAAATTGCAGCTTTGCAATACGACTTGCGATTTTTATGAAAAACTTATATAGCGGGCCTACTGCCTTTTGAATTACGCCTTTTTATTTTCAATTACAAAGTTTGCTGACATGATTTTACCCTTTAACGAAAGAATATTAAGTGCGCTATAAGGTCATTATTGCATGTTTTTCGTAGCATAATTAGGTGAGGCGATATTAAGCCGAAATCGTTAGGAAAACTCAAAATAGCGTTAGTTTACAAAAAAGAGTACTTTTAAGAAGTCGCAAATCTCTAAAACTATAAGACCTACGGTAATACATGTTAGCTCAACTTGTTGGAAATTTATTAATCTTTAAACGCTTCCTAACATATAATGTCAAAAAACGTAAGGTTTTTTTAATAAAAATCAGAAACTGAAAAATGACCGTAAATTTCGCAGTTTTTCACGTACTACGTAACTAGCACAACTTTTTTTTGCTTGCAAAATGTGGTTTTATAGTGCCCTATGGTGTCTAAACAACATACCAAAAATGCAGCTTTACTACATGTTTTGCGAGTTTAATATACGATTTGACCGTACTATAATCATTGATACTAATGTCGTTTGTAAGGCCTATTTTTACGGAATTTGGACGGAATTTATTTCAGACTCAAGTTTAGTGAATAATAATACATACATTGATATTTATGTTTACCATGACTACTACAGGTCTCATGATCTCATCATGTTGTTTATATGCTCGGAAGGTTGGCGATCTTCCTCATTAGGGTCCGATGTATTTTGAATCGACACCTTGTTGAATCAGCAATAAGTCTGTGGATACATCTGGATCTATATTTTGAGCCCGTAAGTGTGCCATACGCTGATCCTCCATGTTATTGATCTGTGCATGTGACTAGAATAATAAAACAAATATTATTTACACAAGTGTGGTAATTAAAAAGTAAAAGCAGCCAAGAACACAGGTAGATTGGTGGTGGAATTACAGTTTACAACTGTTAAATAGTTTTTATTTACTAAAAATGTTATTCTAAAGCCGTGTTTGTTCTTTGTTTCTGTTGTTCTGAGCGAGCATTCCCTTGTTCGTGGGCTGAGGAACGAACATTTTGCTATATGAAATCCTGTTTTCATCTGCCCAAGAATGAACGAATGCTCGCTCAGAACACTAGATATTCTTTTTCGCTCTCGGCTCAATCGGCTCTCTCCATATCTCCTAGATTAGCTCCCGCGCCAAAATGAAAAGACAATTTTAAGTAAACACGCGTTTACTCTCAATGAGTAATTGAATACCCCAATTGCAAGGGCGTTAAGCTCAAAATAGCATAGCCTCATACTTGCATTAAGCAAGCATTAATAACTGGTTTTGTTTCGTCTTTTAAAAAGTTGAAGTAACTTTTCAAGCTATTTGCGGTATTAGCTATGAAATAAATACTTTTTTAAAGTTTATGATATTTTTAACAATTTGTATGTAATTTCAAATACAAAATTGAATTGCTACCTACGATCAAAATTATCAGTCGTTGAATGAAATATAATTACATACTTACAGATAATATAACAACTGTATAAATTACAGTTAACTAATATAAAGAATAATCATTCTTTTTTTTTATTGTTATCGCCATCCATTTTTTAAATTCATATTTCATATCTGAGCGAATTGAGCGAGAGGACTCTGCCGATATACGGGAGTAAAAGGACTGACGGGAGCCAAACTAACGAAACTACAGTAGAGGCATCGTAAGAAGTCGTTTTTGACGTTTGTTTGCACATGAAGTTCTGTAAAAATTTGACAGTTGGTATAATGGAGCAAATGTCAAACTTCATTGTTGCCTGAACGGAATAGTGATGTTACTGCTGTTGCTGCAATTTACCGATACGTCAATCGAAATAAATAAGTAAACCTTTTTTTATGGAGGTACGAATAATTGCTATAATAGTAGGTACGCACATATTTTCTAAAAGTTTGTCATGGTTTCGACAGGTCCTCGCGAGCCCGTGTGCCCGGTGGATACGCGGCTTTACAGACTGTGTGGAACTTGACAACCAGATAAATGTCATAATTGTTATTCAATTCAATGTATTTATTCACATAAGCTAGTATTAACACCAAATCACTTCATAGTTACATCATAAAAATAAATAAAAAATTAAAATTATGTTAAAATAATAGTAAGCACATAATAATTACAAATTCAATTATAAAATCACGTATAATTTTATTTTTCGTAGAATAATAATTTATATACCACTACGTTATTTATCACCTAGATGTGCTCTGATTTTAATAAATGGTTTTAGTGAGTTTTATATACTGTATTTACGGCATTTCTCTATTTGGCATATCTACATTGCACTCTGAGCTAGCAGCACGCAAGTTTGCCAACGTGGGTTGGGAGTGGTTTGCTATGAATTTTGCTTATAGAGGTCACGTCCTATCCGTCCTATAAAACATCTTACCTAAATGCGACTTTACGTCATTATGACGTCACCGGCTCCAAAGTTTCGCTGCCTGCTAATGATTCTAAGTAAGATCACCAAACACTTTTTTAATTCGGATTACCTAACACTTTTTTAATTAAACTTTTTCAATGGCAAGTACCAGATCTAACGCCCTTTCGCACTTGACTGAAAATTTTACGACGGTAAAATCGAGCGTTTCACAACACTATTGTGAGCTGTCAAAAACGACTTCTTACGATGCCGCTACTTTAGATCACGGATATATAAGGATATAAAAGAGTGATTCATATCCCACGCGTCGAAAGATATGTATCTCTCTTTTCTTCAAAAAGACACATTTCGCCCATCTCTAAACCCTTGTGTGTTCTGTTACTATATAGTTTTTTAAAGTTTTCATACGCCATCCTTTGACTGACGAGTGATGTGATAACAGAAAATTACACGCAAAACAAATTCCAACCATTGATGTTGAGAAAAGTCTTACTAAAATGCTTATCATTGTTATGATATAACTTTTAAAGGTGAAATAAAATTAACTTACCTAAAGGGTCACAGCCAAAAACACGATGTTTGTTCGGTATTTCACTCATATTGAAACACTCGAGTGAAGATCACTCGTTGCAAGTAAAACTTAACAAAAAACACAACTATAACGATTAATAACTAGAAACAACAAACAGAAACAAGAATTTCGAGAGAAAAACTTTGAAAAGCGCGTGAGCATCTAAGCTTCAAAGAGGCAGAGCTGACAATGATTTGGAATTTTAGTTTTACAAGTTTAAGCAAAATGGCTGCCTATTAGTTTCTTAAACACTCGCCAGCGGGCACTGTCTGTAAAGGCTATTTGACTATTTTTGAAGAATCGGTCTAAATTATTCGTTCTAACAAAATAAGCACAATTTTATTAATATTTGTGTAAATTTCAATGTATTATGAGTAATAATCAATATCGAAGTTTAAAATTTCAGAACTGCGGCTAAAACGCTGCGGCCCTACCGCGAAAATCGAAATTCGTAAATTTCGAGGATTTTCCTCTGTCAC
>JALPQI010015501.1:0-25528 GCA_025490895.1 Thaumatotibia leucotreta
ACTTTTTCTAAAATCTGAAAACGCTAATCTTCTTTAATTGAAAATCGCGGGAAGGTCTTCTAAGACTATTTTTGCGTAGCTACACGGGATCCGGTAGCTGCCCTCACTGACCCAAAATCTTTTTCCACCCTGTATGTCCAGGTATAATTAAATTTTAATGTCAACATTGTCATTATAAATAATAAATAAGAAACTATCCAAATACAATTAACATACAAATTATTCATAATTTAAGTTTTCAAAAATTCATCTAGACCGTAAAATGCTTGCGCAGTTAACCATTTCCTTAATTTATTGTAAAATGTCGTATTGTTTTCAATTATCTTAAATCTTTATACGATTGCAGAATTGTAGTAGGCTTGCTGGGTTCGTAGCCAAGATGCCAATAGCTAACGCTAAGTTGCGAATGAAACGCACTTGTAAAATTAGGGGTAATCTAAAACTTACGATACGTGCGAAAAAAACAAAGTTCGAAACGAGTGGCGATAAATTAAAACCCGACCATGGGGAGTGCTTCAAATCGACACGATTTACGAATTTCCTTTTTGCACGTGAATCGTACGACTTTTTTTAGATAGCCATACAAATGTCTTTCCAAAGTTTCAAACTAACAAAAAATTAACCACTTCTCACTAGAGCATAAAAAAAAACACCATCTGTACTGAAAATACATATTTTTGTATGCAATCCCATTGTTTCGGTTATCTTTCCCGGACATTTCTGATTAGTCCATACTATCGCAATTAATGTATGGCAATAGTAGCGTCGAGTACGATAAAAACGATGTTGCAAACGCTTACAGACACACGACCAACCAAAATAAGAGGATTAAAAAAATGTAATTTGATTTTGTTTCCTAACAATCATGGGCCACCCAGCTAGACATCCATTTCGGAAGGAAGTCTGTACAAAACAACAGATGTATTTTGGGAAATGTGATGGATCTCACTCAGTGTGATCTACTTTGCCAGCCTATGAACTTTCATCAACATCAAAGACATGATGCCAATGTAATAACTTTTTGACAAATGCTCGACGAACAGTTCCCGATTGAGCATGTGATGTGATGTGATGTAGGCTTAGCACATGATTGGTATGTCTATATGTCGCCGCGAGATAGATTTTCTATCTTTTACTAATAATGAATAAGAGAGGGATGGATAGTCTATCTCACCGCGACATATTGTCGCACTAATCCCTAATCCTGTGCTAACGCATGCTTAAGCATAGGTCACCTTACTGGTGCCAGATAACCGTTGCGTATGCAAGCAACCCACAAAATTTATTGCATAAAACGACATATCGACCTTTCCGTACAGAGGATAAAGTCGCATTTGCAATTAAATTTTTATGCATATCTTTTGATGTGCAGTTGTTTGATGTTATTTTTATTTCTACGCTACGTGTAATGGACGTATAGTGATACGTGATTGAAATAAAAAGGATAACAAAATATTGACCTAACTTGTTAAATGTAAAAGTGAAAGTGTAAAAGGATGCCACTGGAAATGTAAGTATTTATTTTACTTCTTATTGATGATTATTTCGATGTCTATGTCTGAACTACACATTTTGAATAAAGCCTAGTTTCTGCGATGATATTAAAAAGTTAGATATCATGTAGATATGTGTAGATGTTTTAGAGTTATAACTAACGTGAGACTCAAACATATTAGAATATTATCGAACCCGGTTACTCTCGTATTTAAGTCGATGATTGCTCCGGACGAGGATCCTCTTAATGGGTCGAAACATGTCGAGCAATCATCCACTTAAATACGTGAGTAACCCGGTTCAATGATATTTTAATATTATTTGCTTGTGTAAAAAATTACTGCACCCCTCTGGTAAAAATGCACACAGACAATAAAGTTTTTCTTATTTTCCTTACATGGATAAGGTTATTAAACTTATTAATACATATTTCTCATTCGCTTATTTTGTATATACAAATACTGTAATTATCTACACTTTAGTTTATTTTGTACATATTTTAATACTCTCTAGATTACAGCGATAACCTTGTATTTGGATTAAATGACGATAGTGATTCTTATCATATCCAATATTGATAATTGGTAAAGTGCAATATCATTTCATGATTAGTACTTACTTTTCATGATTAGTGCAATGGTATTTCATGATTAGTTGTCCTTGTATTGCTACTAGTTGCTAATGTCAATGTCATGGCCTACCTAGCTAGCAGCCTAGCTCCACCATGCGATGCCGCTACGTTATTAACGCGCGTTTATTTTCTACCCATCCTGCTCATACTCGCATATTGGCGAGAGTGAGCCGGATAAAAAATAAACGCGTTTTAATAACGCCGCGCTATCACATGGTACTGCTACAGCTGTTGCATTTGACCGGAGTAAATTAGCAAAGAAATAGAAATGCAAAAGTTACGTTTAGTTTTGGTTATTTTGTCACACATTTGTTATCTCACTCTCTATTTAACTAATTCTGAATAAAGTTTATTTACGAATAAATACAACATTATACAATACATTTACCTACATATAAGTAGCATTATAACTAGAAAAAAAAACTATAAACTTAAGTAAGAAGAACTACAACCTTAAAAGAGAAGACAAGAAGACCTTAAAAATAAATAAAATTCTGAATATATTGTGTCTGCTGCAATAAATCGGAAGAACACACAGATACAGGGAACTATGCTTTATTTATTAGTATTAACTGTATATTTTTAAATATCATCAAATTCTATTCCAGATCCTACAAACGCGCACTGCGCGGGCCGTGCATGAGACTAGTATTCTCATTAACTAACAAATTCGACGAACCACCACCCACCACCGGTGAGATAGGACAGGGCCAATTCACCATCGACAATCTAGTCGATATCAGACTTCAATTCGACCAGAAACCTCCACCATCGTCGACCGACGACGCCCCACCTCTACCCGTCACAATAAACATATCCTCAAAGAAAACTGACAGGGGAAACGATATCATTGTTAAACTAAATGTACTTTACACTGAAAACAAAGTCTCCAAGCAATTCATTTGTACCGAAGCATGGACCGACTGGGTACAATTAGGAACCGGCGAATGCTCGTTCAAAAATTCAATTTACACTCTAAATGACGTCGAACTAATATTCACTGTGACTAAAGCGGCAACTGTCACATTTGCTGATTTGTATGATGATACGGATATAGTGGATTTTAAACTGGCTTTAGATGACACGAGTATTCAAGTACATAAGGCGTGTTTGGCGGCGCATAGTAGCAAGCTTAAAACTATGTTCACGTCTGTATGGAAGGATGTTGATGAAGGTCGTATAGAGGTAGGTGTTTTAAGAAGCCCCGTTTTGCAGAAGTAGAAATATCTAACAAATGATGGCAGGAAAACGCAGCAAGTTGTGAGCTACCTATAAGGAAGTTGCTTTACCCAAAAATTAGGGTACTTGTTCAAGTGAATCTTGCCGAAGCGATGATTAGGGTACTTGTTGAAGCGATTTTTGAAGGGGATCGTGCCGTGGGACTAGGTCGATCTCTGTAAGGTTGTCTATTAGAACGACATTGACAAGGACTTGGGCAGCAAAATAATTAAAATTGATTTATGCATATTAGATGCCATATACCAAAAAAATCAGACAGAATTCATCAACGCTGACCAATGTATATAAATAGTATTGTTATACACACAATAGGCTTATTTACCTGACAGTATCTCGTGCCAGTGTGTTTTGTTTAACTATCAATACTTAACCCTTAATTTGGCAAATTAAAAAAAATCGTGCGTTCTAGCATCCTCGCCCATTGTATAGAGCAGAAAATTCTGTCTTAAAAAAATACAGAAAGTGGGTCGAAGACTACATAGTCATACATTGCCAAATTAAGGGTTAACATGCGAATGACCTGCTCGCTTTGATACCTGAACTACTACTTTATATTTTCCTCTTTCAGGTAAAGGGAGTAACATACAAAACTCTACAACACTTAAAGGATTACATGTACCTAGGAAAACTGCCAGACGCCGACATTCGACCCATGCTACTCTTCGCACTGCACTACAGCATGCAACATCTAAAGTCAGACTGCATCACGCGCCTAGTGGAGACCGCGGATTGTTGTAGTCTGTATAATCTGTTGGAGTTCGCTTGTGAGCATAATGTGCCGGAGCTCACGTTCGCTCTGATGCTGCAGACTTCGGATGAGGTCGTCCATGGTGCTTATGAGTTGAGGAATCCGCTTAATGGTGACACTAACACTGTTGAAGAACCTTGATCCAAATACTCGTAGTAGAGTAGAATAATTTGTTGTGTAATTTTGTACTAATAAAATAAGCATTTACAATGGGCTTTTTTGTTAACTCCAGAAGTAAGTCAAGAAGCGGCCTACTAAGTTACCTACTAACTATAAATATACAGGGTGTTTTCAAATTAGTCACGGATACCTTAGGGTATGCATGTGTTCATGATAAGGAATCATTTTACTTATGGGACTCATATCGAAAAATCGAAAAAATAAAATCACTTTCTATGAAATGTTGATCACCCGATGAAACCACTTTGTATGAAAAGGCGATTTTTTTTCAAGATTTCGATATGAGTCTCATAAGGAAAGTTGTCCGTTATCATGAACACATGCATACCCTAAGGTATCCGTGACTAATTTGAAAGCACCTTATATGCTGTCAAGCCAAATAGTTGCTAAAATATGATATTTGAAAATAATAAGAGCGATTCGCCTACTAATTAGGCTGTCAAGACATTTAGTTACTAGAAAATATGACATATTTGAAAAAATAAGAGCGAATACCTAATAATTCAATTTTCAAGACTTTTAGTTAGTAAACAAAATTATAAAAAATAAGAGCGATTCGCCTTTTAACTAAGCTGTCAATACATTTAGTTACTAAAAATATGACAGATAAAAAATACGACGATGGGAGTACCGCAGTTTGTATAATCTGATGGAGTTCGCTTGTGAGCACAACGTGCCGGAGCTCACGTTCGCTCTGATGCTGCAGACTTCTGATGAGGTCGTCCATGGTGCTTATGAGTTGAGGAATCCGCTTAATGGTGACACTAAGACTGATGAAGAGCCGTGATTAATATAGTAATTTGTTGTGTAATTTTGTAGTAATAAAATAAGCATTTACATTGGGCTTTTTTGTTAACTCCAGAAGTAAGTCAAGGAGCGGTCAACTAAGTTACCTACTAACTATATAAGCTGTCAAGACATTTAGTTACTAAAAAATATGACATTTGAAAATAATAAGAGCGAATCGCCTACTAATTAGGCTGTCAAGACATTTAGATACTAGAAAATATGACATATTTAAAAAAATAAGAGCGAATACCTAATAATTCAATTTTTAAGACTTTTAGTTAGTAAACAAAATTATAAAAAATAAGAGCGATTCGCCTTCTAACTAAGCTGTCAATACATTTAGTTACTAAAAAATATGACAGATAAAAAATACGACGATTGGTGTATCGCAGTTTGTATATTCTGTTGGAGTTCGCTTGTGAGCATAATGTGCCGGATCTCACGTTCGCTCTGATGCTGCAGATTTCGGATGAGGTCGTCCATGGTGCTTATGAGTTGAGGAACCCGCTTAATGGTGATATTAAGACTGATGAAGAGCCGTGATTAATATAGTAATTTGTTGTGTAACTTTGTACTAATAAAATAAGCATTTACATTGGGCTTTTTTGTTAACTCCAGAAGTCAAGGAGCGGTCAACTAAGTTACCTACTAACTATGTATGCTGTCAAGCGATTTAGTTGCTAAAATATGATATTTGAAAATAATAAGAGTGATTCGCCTACTAATTAGGCTGTCAAGACATTTAGATACTAGAAAATATAACAGATTTGAAAAAATAAGAGCCATTCGCCCACCATCCAGCAGTGTTATTCACTAAGGAAACCGCCTTGCTGTCAGCGCTGTGTCAGTGCTGCGGCAGCGTCGAGCCTAAAAATGGTATTCACTAATGTACTTTAAACGACACTAGTGCTCGGCGACGAATGCGGCGTGAGCTGGAACTACATTGCGTCGAAAGTTTGACGTTTAATGTATGAACTTCGTATTCTCTAACGAAAAACAGCGACGAACTCGCCCACAAACTCGCTCACAGCCTCGATTCCTAATGTCAAATCAAACAGCTAGGATTTTAGACAAGGCTGTCTCGACATCGAGCTCGTTGACGAACGCAGCGTTGAATGTGTCAATAAGAGAATAGCATAGCAGGATGTCAAAGACTTTTAGTTACTAAAATATGACTTTTAAAAATTAAGAGCGATTCGCTTACTAATTCGTCTGTCAAGACATTTGCAGCTGGGAAAGGGTTTCCACCCCTCCACTACAGCATGCAACATCTAAAGTCCGATTGCATCACGCGCCTAGTGGAGACCGCGGATTGTTGTAGTCTGTATAATCTGTTGGAGTTCGCTTGTGAGCATAATGTGCCGGAGCTCACGTTCGCTCTGATGCTGCAGACTTCGGATGAGGTCGTCCATGGTGCTTATGAGTTGAGGAACCCACTTAATGGTGACACTAAGACTGATGAAGAGCCGTGATTAATATAGTAATTTGTTGTGTGATTTTGTACTAATAAAAGAAACGTTTACATTGGGCTTTTTTGTTAACTCCAGAAGTAAGTCAAGGAGCGGTCAACTAAGTTACCTACTAACTATATAAGCTGTCAAGACATTTAGTTACTAAAAAATATGACGTTTGAAAATAATAAGAGCGATTCGCCTACTAATTAGGCTGTCAGGACATTTAGATACTAGAAAATATAACTGATTTGAAAAAATAAAAGCCATTCGCCCACCATCCACGATGTCAAAGACTTTTAGTTACTAAAATATGACTTTTAAAAATTAAGAGCGATTCGCTTACAAATTCGTCTGTCAAGACATTTGCAGCTGGGAAAGGGTTTCCACCACTCCACTATGGCATGCAACATCTGCAGTCCGATTGCATCACGTGCCTAGCGGAGACCGCGGATTGTTGTAGTTTGTATAATCTGTTGGAGTTCGCTTGTGAGCATAATGTACCGGAGTTCACGTTCGCTCTGATGCTGCAGACTTCGGATGAGGTCGTCCATGGTGCTTATGAGTTGAGGAATCCGCTTAATGGTGACACTAAGACTGATGAAGAGCCGTGATTAATATACATAGTTATTTGTTGTGTAATTTTGTACTAATAAAATAAGCATTTACATTGGGTTTTTTTGTTAACTCCAGAAGTAAGTCAAGGAGCGGTCAATTAAGTTACTTAATAACTATATGCTGTCAAGACATTTAGTTACTAAAAAATATGACATAATTATGAAAATAATAAGAGCGATTCCCCTACTAATTAGGCTGTCAAGACATTTAGATATTAGAAAATATGACATATTTGAAAAAATAAGAGCGAATACCTAATAATTCCATTGTCAAGACTTTTAGTTAGTAAAACAACGTGCCGGAGCTCACGTTCGCTCTGATGCTGCAGACTTCGGATGAGGTCGTGCATGGTGCTTATGAGTTGAGGAACCCGCTAGATGGAGACAATACTGTTGAAGAACCATGATCCAAATACTCGTAGTAGAGTAGAATAATTTATTGTGTAATTTTGTACTAATAAAATAAGAATTTACATTGGGCTTTTTTGTTAACTCCAGAAGTAAGTCAAGGAGCGGTCAACTAAGTTACCTACTAACTATGTATGCTGTCAAACCGTTTAGTTGCTAAAATATGTAATTTGAAAATAATAAGAGCGATTCGCCTACTAATTAGGCTGTCAAGACATTTAGATACTAGAAAATATAACAGATTTGAAAAAATAAGAGCCATTCGCCCACCATCCACGATGTCAAAGACTTTTAGTTACTAAAATATGACAGACTTAAAAATTAAGAGCGATTCGCTTACTTATCTGTCCGTCAAGACATTAACAGCTGGGAAAGGTTTCCCACCACTCCACTACAGCATGCAACATCTAAAGTCCGATTGCATCACGCGCCTAGTTGAGACCGCGGATTGTTGTAGTTTGTATAATCTGTTGGAGTTCGCTTGTGAGCATAACGTGCCTGAGCTCACGTTCGCTCTGATGCTGCAGATTTCGGATGAGGTCGTCCATGGTGCTTATGAGTTGAGGAACCCGCTTAATGGTGACATTAAAGACTGATGAAGAGCCGTGATTAATATAGTAATTTGTTGTATAATTTTGTACTAATAAAATAAGCATTTACATTGGGCTTTTTTGTTGACTCTAGTAAGTCAAGGAGCGGTCAACCAAGTTACCTACTAACTATATAAGCTGTCAAGACATTTAGTTGCTAAATATGTAATTTGAAAATAATAAGAGCGATTCGCCTACTAATTAGGCTGTCAAGACATTTAGATACTAGAAAATATGACATATTTGAAAAAATAAGAGCGAATACCTAATAATTCAATTTTCAAGACTTTTAGTTAGTAAACAAAATTATAAAAAATAAGAGCGATTCGCCTTTTAACTAAGCTGTCAATACATTTAGTTACTAAAAAATATGACAGATAAAAAATACGACTATTGGAGTACCGCAGTTTGTATAATCTGTTGGAGTTCGCTTGCTCACAACGTGCCGGAGCTCACGTTCGCTCTGATGCTGCAGACTTCTGATGAGATCGTCCATGGTGCTTATGAGTTGAGGAATCCGCTTGATGGTGACACTAAGACTGATGAAGAGCCGTGATTAATATAGTAATTTGTTGTGTAATTTTGTACTAATAAAATAAGCATTTACATTGGGCTTTTTTGTTAACTCCAGAAGTATGTCAAGGAGCGGTCAACTAAGCTACCTTTGAACAACATATGCTGTCAAGACATTTAGTTACTAAAAAATATGACATTTGAAAATAATAAGAGCGATTAGTCTACTAATTTGGCTGTCAAGACATTAAGATACTAGAAAATATAACAGATTTGAAAAAATAAGAGCCATTCGCCCACCATCCACGATGTCAAAGACTTTTAGTTACTTAAATATGACAGACTTTTAAAAATTAAGAGCGATTCGCTTACAAATTCGTCTGTCAAGACATTTGCAGCTGGGAAAGGGTTTCCACCACTCCACTATGGCATGCAACATCTGGGTCGCGTTTTATAAAGTTACAATTTACAATGTCGCTGTTTGCCTCTCTAACGCACGCACATATTGGCTAGAAAGAGAGGCAAACAGCGAAATTGTAAATTGTAACTTTATAAAACGCGACCCTGCAGTCCGATTGCATCACGCGCCTAGTTGAGACCGCGGAGTGTTGTAGTCTGTATAATCTGTTGGAGTTCGCTTGTGAGCACAACGTGCCGGAGCTCACGTTCGCTCTGATGCTGCAGATTTCGGATGAGGTCGTCCATGGTGCTTATGAGTTGAGGAACCCGCTTAATGGTGACACTAAGACTGATGAAGAGCCGTGATTAATATAGTAATTTGTTGTGTAATTTTGTACTAATAAAATAAGAATTTACATTGGGTTTTTTTGTTAACTCCAGAAGTAAGTCAAGGAGCGGTCAACTAAGTTACCTATGAACAATATATGCTGTCAAGACATTTAGTTACAAAAAAATATGACATTTGAAAATAATAAGAGCGATTCGCCTACTAATTAGGCTGTCAAGACATTGAGATACTAGAAAATATAACAGATTTGAAAAAATAAGAGCCATTCGCCCACCATCCACGATGTCAAAGACTTTTAGTTACTAAAATATGACAGACTTTTAAAAAATAAGTGCGATTCGCTTACAAATTCGTCTGTCAAGACATTAACAGCTGGCAAGGTTTCCCACCACTCCAATACAGCATGCAACATCTAAAGTCCGATTGCATCACGCGCCTAGTGGAGACCGCGGATTGTTCTAGTTTGTATAATCTGTTGGAGTTCGCTTGTGAGCATAATGTGCCTGAGCTCACGTTCGCTCTGATGCTGCAGACTTCGGATGAGGTCGTCCATGGTGCTTATGAGTTGAGGAACCCGCTTAATAGTGACATTAAGACTGATGAAGAGCTGTGATTAATATAGTAATTTGTTGTGTAATTTTGTACTAATAAAAGAAACTTTTACATTGGGCTTTTTTGTTAACTCCAGAAGTAAGTCACTAACACTGTTGAAGAACCATGATCCTTATAGAAGAGTAGAATAATTTGTTGTGTGACTTAGAACTACATTAAGAAAAAAAAACAAATTTTAAATAGATTTTTTTTTCTTGAAATTCAGAAGTCAAGAAACTGTCAACTAATTTATTCGTTTTACACATTTCGCTGCCGCAATATTACAAGATTGTATTTTACATTTTTGAATATTGTGAGTCATTATTAGTATGTACCTAATTCTACGTGACTTCAGCTATATTTTATTGATACCTGCATGCTTAGCCAAGTTGCCAATCGCTAACGCTTAGTTAGCGTATCGTAGTTTTCCCTCTCTGTCACTCTTTCCTATTAGTGCGACAAAGACAGTTAGCTGCCTTTCGCTTACGATTGACGATTAAGCGTTAGCAATTGGCATCTTGTCTAAGCAACCTGTATCTTAATATCGTTAACTACTAGTACATACAAAAATGGCGATGTTACGTGGTTCCATATGGCTAACCAGGGCAACAAGACAACATAGACCTATGTTTGATTGTTATCATTGTATAGGTTAAAAAAGTGATTAAAATACTCAATAAACTTCTTAAACACCTGATAGCGAAGTCCTAATATCAATCTCTTTCCAGAGAGGAGACTCCACCGGCTGAGAAGCAGTCAGAATCGGAAAGCGAGAACAGCCAGCGGTCGTCCACCGACCGCGACTTCGAGATGGTGGACCCTCAGGATCTGGAGAAGGAGCAGTAGGCGGTACTTGTAGGAAACTAATTTACGGAACCATTGCCAGGGCACACTGTAATCGTCTTGTGCATTCTACGAAACAGACTACTTTGTCGGCAACGTCACGGCTATGACAGCTACCTTAGAAATATATAGATAGTGCCAGAATTCTCTATAAATACAAACTCCCAGGTATAAAATAAAGATACACCAAAAATTACTTTTCCTAATTAGTGCGGAAAAGTAAACTTTGCGTAAATTTCTCTTTTTAAGGCACTTGTTATGAAAAAAGTCGTTCGATACACGTGTAAAAATTTCTTTTTAGTACAGATGGTGCCTTTAGGCTCTAGTGCGAAAAGTGGGTCATTTTATGACAGGTCCAAAACTTCGGAGGGCCATCTGTACTAAAAAACGTCGTACGAGACACGTGCAAAAACGAAATTCGTAACTCGTGTCGATTTAAAACACTCCCTATCGGTCGTGTTTTAAAACATCGCCACTCGTTTCGAATTTCATGTTTTTCGCACTTGTGTCGTAATGTACTATTTTAACTCGGATGATTGTCGCTCTCGTTTCACTCGGGCTCCAACTTTCACCATTGTCGAAAAATATTGTTTTTGCACTTGCATCGAAACGTACTATTTTTTCTGAGATGTACGCGAAGGACGGCGTCACGTACCCGACATTACTGTGGAATGCACCTTTGTACACTGAACCATTTGGAACCCTAGGCCACTTATACCCTTCGCCAGTTGAAAGTAAAAAAATGTAAACAAACCTGCAAACTTGCATTATTTTACAATCACGCACTTTCTGAATACAATCTTGGTTTTATCACCAACTTAAACCTGAAATTCACATACTTTTTTGGTTCCTGAGTCCTGGTGACAACACTTACTTCAACCGAATTTTAACTTTGACACTATATCTATAAAGTCAAAATCTTATGTAATATATGACATAGGGCCTCACGAGGTTAAATTATTGATATTTATTAGTGTTAACGTAAAAACATTTGTAAACGTATTTCACGATATGTGTCAAAGACGTCAAATGCTATGGAAAGTCAGCCATATTTGTTTACCTTTTTTACTTTCAATTGAAGAATAGTATAAGTCCCATGTCGAAATCACAAGTAGTGAGAAATTTCTTACAATTTGATTTATAGCATTACTTTGACATAGTCCTGAGTGGCTTAAGGTTTCGATTCGATTGTACGAATCCCACTGACCGCGTTGTGTCTACGCAGTAGCGCATTCACATTGGCGTTGCAACCAAGTCAACCAACGATATACAGTATGTATCACCTCGTAGAGCAAAGAAAGAAACCCATAATGTTTAGATCATACTAAACAACTTTTACTATGGGGCCAAACCCGAATTCACGAATAAAATGTTGACAGTTTCATACATTTCGATTGCGTGATCATGAACACGATGTATGGGAGAGTAATTTTTTTTCGCGAATTTGAGTTTGGCCCCATAGTAAAAGTTGTTTAGTATGATCTAAATATTAATGGGTTTCTTTCTTTGCTCTACGAAGTGATACATACTGTATATGTTACATTTTCGGGGTAATTAAATCTGGACTGGACTAAGTGTGACAATGTTCAAATTTAAAATTGATGAAAGTGAAACATAGAACTTTTTAATATTGGGGCGATGTTTGCAGTCATGGTTCGACTACGGGTTCGATAATATTTCATATGTTCGAGCCTCACGTAAAATATAATTCTAAAATCACACAAAGAAATCGAATTTACAGCAAATT
The DNA here is from genome assembly GCA_025490895.1 of Thaumatotibia leucotreta. Taxonomy (NCBI): domain Eukaryota; kingdom Metazoa; phylum Arthropoda; class Insecta; order Lepidoptera; family Tortricidae; genus Thaumatotibia; species Thaumatotibia leucotreta. Next base: position 12,590 of record JALPQI010015501.1, read on the forward strand.
ACAATGTTACTTCAATTTTGCGAACGATTTAATTACTTGACAGTTTGGCCCGTGACGTTATTTTTAACTGACTTTAAAAAATACAGATGCATATTACTCGATATCTCCAAGAATCGTAGTCCGATTTTAAAATTTATTTTTAATCGAACGGGTTATAACATCGAGATAGTCCCGTTGCCACTAAGTTAGGGTCTGATTATAGAATCTTGGAGAAATCGGTTTTTAATTAATTTGGTAATTAGTCCTTTCGTGATAGTATGCCAATTCGGGTAGTTCGGTTAGTAGCGTTGGTTTGGTGCAAAATACTCTTGTATCTTTCAAAAAGGGCTTATTGCTAGGAAACCATACAAAAATAAGCCCCGAAAAGACTCAGTTGTGCTGGCGCAATGGTTTCTCACCTATGTGATTGGTTTGGAAAGGAAAGAAATCGTGTTCGTGAAATAGAAACGTACTAAATAGTGTTTCGATTATTTTGTATATCTAAATGTGTAGGCGTTGTGCATTATGTATCACTATTTTGTTTTTAAAGAATAGCTAACATTATTTAAATGACAAATTGAAGTTGGTATTATTTTACCATATAAGCACATAACTAGGCTTTTAGTTGGTAACGCGTAAAAGCCTAGTATGGTTCCTCTATTTTTCGTTTTGATTGGGAGAGATTTTTTTTCAATGTGTCAAAAACTGTTATACATGTATATATGTTAAAATATGTCCTTCCGCCCTATTCTATACAAGTTACAGAATTTAGACTTATTGTTTTGTAAACAGGGCCCTTGGTACTTTGTCAAAAATTTCGAATGACATTGAGGGTACAAGTATGTATCCTTTAAAGCGCTGACCATAGTAAACCAGCGTTAGTGTGATAAATTTTATACTTTGAGTTAAATATTTACATTTCAATGTTTTATATATATTTTTGGTATGTTATAATTTCTTGTGTCTGTACTTTTTACTGTGTACAATCGTGAATTATTGTCTTTACATAATAAAGTGTTATCCATAGATGATGTTGAATGTAAGGTACCTATATGGTATTTAAATTCACTTCCGATGATTCTCAATAATAGATCGATAAGATGCTGATAATAAATCTATTCGACATTTATGTTTGTTTTATTGTCTTCCATATTTTTAAGTTTTTAACTTCTATAAAAAGCAAGCATACCGTTCAAGCAACAAGCAAGCTTCTAGGGACACAAAAAAGTTACCTTCGATGTCAGTTTTGTAACGACAATTAAGTATGAAATATTTACGTAAATCCACTTTATTCATGTTTTTATATTGCTTAACCACTCACATGCTTTGAAATTTTGGTTGAGCTTTATTCCTATGTAAAATAATAGTGACAGCTGGTAACCAGAGTTACCAAAAGCAATTGAGTGGATAAACGAGTATTCTTTCCGTATTAAATGATAAAAAAAAATATTTTTGTTAAAATTACGTTAAGAGGTAATAAGTACCCATAGCGAGAGGTAGGAGGTAGGAAGGATAATAAGAGGAATTAAGCTAATCCTTTAGTCCCATCTCGTAGCCAGATTTGGTAGCTAGCTACGTAATGGGAAAAAAAATCCCGATTCGAAGCTGGCTACTATACGGGAAATTGAAAGTCACAGCTCGTAGCTCGGTTCTGAAGCTGGCTTCTAAATGGGAAAAACAGTCCCGATTCGAAGCTGGCTACTATACGGGAAATTGAAAGTCCCAGCTCGTAGCTCGGTTCTGAAGCTGGCTTCTAAATGGGATAAATAATCCCGATTCGAAGCTGGCTACTATACGGGAAATTGAAAGTCACAGCTCGTAGCTCGGTTCTGAAGCTGGCTTCTAAATGGGAAAAACAGTCCCGATTCGAAGCTGGCTACTATACGGGAAATTGAAAGTCCCAGCTCGTAGCTCGGTTCTGAAGCTGGCTTCTAAATGGGATAAATAATCCCGATTCGAAGCTGGCTACTATACGGGAAATTTAAAGTCCCAGCTCGTAGCTCGGTTCTGAAGCTGGCTTCTAAATGGGAAAAACAATCCCGATTCGAAGCTGGCTACTATACGGGAAATTGAAAGTCCCAGCTCGTAGCTCGGTTCTGAAGCTGGCTTCTAAATGGGATAAATAATCCCGATTCGAAGCTGGCTCAAAGGGCCGTAAGACCATTCTTCCATGTCGGTAAAACATACAAACACTACGAGATGAGACTAAAGGCAATATCAATCTAATGAATTAATATCTATGTCGCTATTTTTTAATTAGTATAAAAATATAGCCTAAAATATTTTTTTTACCTAAAATCAATTTTGTGTGCAATGGCGAAATTGATCCCATTTAGTAGCTAGCTACAACATGGGAAGACATGTTTCTCATTTCGTAGCCAGCTAGTAAATCTGGCTACGAGATGGGAAAATTGTTCCCATTTGATAGCTAGCTACGAGATGGGAAGACACGATTCTCATTTCGTAGCTAGCTACCAAATCTGGCTACGAGATGGGACTAAAGGAAGCTAATTGGGTGTCCCTAGAAGTGAAAATGCCCAGGTGCTGCCATCTTAACAACTTACATACTATGCACGGTATAAAACCTCGAAAATAAATTGGATATTTTTATTATTATTATCTTTAATAGGTACTTGTACTTTGTGGCGGTTAAAAACGGTTAGGCCGGTTGATGACCGTTAAACCGTTACGCCATCGAAATTTAAAAAAAATGGAGGGAATTAAAAACCGTTACTTTAAAAAAATAAATCGTTTATTGAAAAAAAAGAAAGGGTCGTGGGTGGTCTAAGGCCCGTCTAGAGTAACACTCGCGGTCCGGTACTGCCCTGGCTGGTCGAGGATCCGCAGACGAGGGGGTCTCGCGCCAGCAGTGAAGAGGAGCAGGTGGGCGACGGCGGGCGAACGACTAGGGCTCCAACCCTGCCGTCGAGGTGGGAAGAGATGTGTGCTTCGTGGTGTGCTGTACGCTGGTGGTGATCACCACGCCGAAGCAGGGCAGCTCCCTGCCACGAAGTATCGTGGCAACCACAAAATGTAGCGTATACTTCGCATGTAGTGTTAACGTAGCACCCAATTACGTGGGTGCGGAACACTGATTTTAATTCAGCTAAGGATATTAGGTATCCTACAATACTCGCGTGCAGACGACAGAGGACCCTGGGTGTGCGTGTGTGGGATACCTACAGGTATGTATACAGAGTGTTTTTTTAAGTGGGACAGTGTGGGGAAATCGGAAACTATAGAAGATACAGGGAAGCTGTCTAATAGTAATAAGATATTAGGTATTTTTTTGAAAAAACAACTTTGGCATAGTCAAAATTTTGGTCATGTGTGAGTTGTACCTAAAATAAATAATGTTGATAATTATTTTTTTTGACGCAGATTGACGTCATTTCATGCTTAGAAAATTTTATTGTATCGGATGAAAAAAATCTGAACTGCAGAAGTTAGTCCAATGTAGGAAAATCATTTGAAAAAGAAGAAAATATAATATTTTCTTAATTTTACTAACTTCTCCGATTTTTCGATTTCCCCATACTGTCCCACTTAAAAAACACCATGTATAGTGATTTGCAGCGCAGCGAATACGGTTGTGTCAAAAAGGCAATAATAAAAAGCTACTGCAAATTAGGTTCTCAAATCTTTATTACTTTAGTACTTACACGCTAATATATGGCAATTCTTGAAAAACGATATGAAGTCACGTACCGCTCCGTTTTTAAGTCAATCTGGTTTACAATATTATTTTTTTATATAAATACCATAGGTATTACTCATAGTTTTTTAGTCGACTCTGCCATAAAACTCTGTCGCATAAATTGGTCGTAGATTTATGCGAAGTTAATATACAGGGTGAAACGGAACGACGATCCTTACCGCTACCGACCTAGTCTACCAACCATTGCGATGAACTTTCAGTATAGTACCAACATGCAATGCAAAGTGAGTCATTAGTTAGAGTTCAATAGTATGGAAAAGTCGATTTTCCATATACGTTTTCAATGTTGGTCCCATACTGGAAGTTCATCGTAATGGTTGGTAGACTCGGTCGGTAGCGGGAAGGATCGTACCGCGAGGATTTGTCTCTCTCACTCTAATGAAATGACGCCTTCGTTTGAGTGATAGAGAAAAATCCTCGAAATTTACGAATTTCGATTTTCGCGGCAGAAGGCCAGTATACAGGGTGCTCGCGAGGAAACCGAAAGATTTAAACTGTGCATTCTAGACATCAAAATAAACAAAAAATATTATGAGACCTAATGAATTGAAATTGAATACTTTTTAACATTTCCAATATTTTTTATCATAACAACAATTTGTTCAAATTAATTTTTGAAATGTTTTTTTTAGGGTCAGGTTTTTTTCGTCAAGTCTATTCTTATTTTTTGATTGTCAGGCAAAAGGTGTGGTAATATTAGAACACATGGTGGTAGCATTGTAATCAAAAAGAAGTTTTATGACGAGTTACGTCGAAAAACTTTTTTCGAAAAAAGGTTAATTATCTCTGGAACCAAGCCGAATCCAGGAAATTTTATATAACATTAAATACTCTAAATATGCTCAGGAATTCAGCATTAAAATCTTTCCGTTTCCTCGCGAGCACCCTGTATTAACCTCGTATTTTAACTTGTTCAACAACTATTCTAACCTTTGATGGCGTATAAACTAAAATTAGCATTTTATTAATCAACCTATTTAATCTATTTATCCAACCTGACGAGTTAAGAGGTCGACCTTGAATATATTACTAGTAAGTTCCCATTATAGGTTGCCGCGTTTCTCTTGTTCTAGCTCTAGCGATTCGAATAGGGTCTTGAAATTTCCAGCGCCGAAACCCTGCAAATAAAACGAAAATAATGAAAAAATCAACGAAAATTAATAATAGGTACTCGTCATTGTTATGTTATGGCATATGGTCACGACCTTGTCACGACAGATATCAAATTAACACGTTCGCCTCCAGTACTGTTTCACTAAATGCTAATACTATGCCGATCGAAATTATCTGATAGAACTCCTATGCCATTGACACGCATATGTGACTGAACAGATTGTACTCTTATGCCAGTGACACAGCACTTGTGTCAAAAACGTTCGTATTTCTATGGCACTGGCATAGGAGGAAGAACTTGATTTATGCTAGTGGCATAAGAATAAGGTTACTCTGATCACGTATGTGTGTCACTGGCATAGGAATCACATTTTGTTGGTCACACACGCTGTGTCACCGGCGTCGAACGTGTAGGTATAGTAAGTACCTAAGTAAGTATTCCGTGGTAACAATTTCATTGCTTTATTTAATATTTTGTGAGTCGTATTTTTTTATGTTGCCGATGGTTTAGGCATTAGCCGCGAAAGCCCCGGCATTGATACTCTTAAAAATAAATAGACCTTATGTTCTTTAATAAAGTCCATTTTAAACATCGGGACACCTTTCCGTGTGCGCCTTCGCATTTTTTTCTCTGGTACTCACATTATGATTCCTCCTCTGTATAACCTCCAAAAACAGCGTCGGTCGATCTTGCGTGTTCTTCGTAAATATCTGGAGTAGGTATCCATCATCATCATAGTCTATGAGGATGTTCAGCCTCTCTAGGATGTCTATACTTTCGGCTACCTTGACTTTGCTGTGGGCTAGTTGTTCGCGGATTAGCTTGTAGTATTTTGAGGGGATGGAGAGGAATTCTACACCACGGGCGCGGAGGTTCGTGATCTGGAAACAAAATATTGTTTTAGAAGAGTGGCTGTTTAGATAGATCAAGATTAGGATAGGACCCTCCAACTCTAATGTCCACCGCTCTACCATATTTAATCATCATATATTTAAGGGCTTGGCTCTTACCGGTGGTGTAATTTCTATTCTATCCTATTCTCTGCCTTTTCATTTAACTCTATAGACTATTCAACTTCAATGGTTGCCTTTAATTACCATGTAAGCTTGACGTGGCTTTCCACTTATTTTTCTTCCCTCTATTTTACCTCTATCAAAACATTAATAAAGTCACCGTGTCGAAGTAGAAGATGTCCTATAATTTTTCCTCTCCCGTTTTGAATTACTTCAAAAGACTTTTTTCATTAACTATACAATGAACCTCCTCAATCTTTTTCCGTCCCCAACTGATCTTTTCTAACTATCCTTTATCGACATATTTTTTAGATTTAGAGCAAGCAAGAGATTAAGTGAAAGAGAGAGATTAAGTGCTTTGGAAATGTGGACACGGAGAAGGATGAAAGGTATAAGCTGGAAAGATAAAAATACAAACGAAGAAGTGTTGCATTTGAAGAGGAAACATGTTGGGGCATCTGATACGTCATGACAACTTTATAAAGGTCATTATTAAAGGCAAAATTGAAAAAAGAAGAGAGAGAGGAAGGCCAAGACGAGGATTTTTAGATCAAGCCAAAGAGAAAGTTAAAGTAGTGACGTATCAGGAGCTCAAAACAGTAGCAGAGACAAGGACAAGAGCAAAGCTCTTAAATTTGTGATGATGAGAGCAAGCAAGCTGATACTTACAGCGGTAATGATATCTTCGGTGTTAATAGCTATATGCTGCACGCCGGCACCGCCGTGGTACTCCACGTATTCCTGGATCTGACTCTTCTTCTTGCCAGCAGCCGGCTCGTTGATGGGCATCTTCACCGTCTCTTCCCAATTCGCCATCACCACTGAGCGAAGAGCGGAATACTCCGTGCACACTTGCTTGTCGTCCACTGACCAAAACCTGAGTGTTTATAAAATGAGGTTAAAATGGGGCGTGATAATTAGCTATACGGGGTCACATAAGCAATATTCACTGTTCAAATTTTAAGGGGTTTTTTCGTTGGATCATTCATTACTACACTAAGGGTCATTACCAATAAGTAGGTATACGAATCGTGATCAAGATTAAAAAAAAATCGGATAAACTTCGCAGTTTCAATTCAATACTTATACAGGTGAAATTTAAATCATGAATCGTAATATGTTTTTCTAACTCTATGAATAACTAAAAATTGAATGCTTCACAAGTTACTTAGAAATAGTCATGATTTATTTATTTATTTTTTGTTTTTTTTTGTGCCCTTTTCTAATTTTTAAAGTGATTTTAAGAAATTATAACTACTATTTAAGCTATTTAAAACGTAAAATGTAATAAATATCATTTTATTTTGCACGAAATTACTAAATTGGCGTTATTAATTACTTCAATTTGAAGAGGTAATTTTAATTATTCAATTAATTTGTCTAAATAATCCGTTTTGATATCCTAAAGGCAAAAAATAATACAAAAAATAAAAAAATACATGTCCATTTTTAAGTAACTTGTGAGGCATTTAATTGTTAGTTATTTTTAGTGTTAGAAAAACATATTACGGTTCATGATTTCAATTTCACCCTGTAGTAGTATTAAAAGGAATATTTGCAACGTAGTAATTTATATCTAAAGTAACCCCTCCCTTCCTAACTTACCATAAGGATCACAACACATAGATATCACCAGCCTATTACAGTCCACTGCTCGGCATTGGCCTCTCCTATTACTTATTAGGAGGTAACACCCACAAGAAGGCAGTAAGAATTCATTTGTCACCACCCCAACTCCTCCTGCGGGTGTCATAAGAGTCGACTAAGGGATTGAAGTGTCACTGACCATTATTTAATAAAATTTTGATGATGGGCACCAGCGTCATCGTAGTGGACACATTACTACGATAGCCAACCTGCTTGCCCAGCGTGGCGTCTATACGCATAGTCAATAGGAGATGCCTACGTACAGCAGTGGACTATCATAGGCTGATGATGATGATGATGAATACCCACATTCGCCACGCTGGGCAAACGAGTTGGCGTTGCCGATCGCAGTAATGTATCCATTATGATGACGCTGCTGCCCATCTTAAGTAGATTCACATCACATCACATCATCAGCCTATGATAGTCCACTGCTGGACTTAGGCCTCTCCTATTAACTATGCGTATAGACGCATTAGGAGGTAAATGCCCATAATCGCCACGCTGGGCAAGCGGATTGGCGATCGCAGTAATGTGTCATGACGCTGTCACTATGATGACGCTGCTGCCCGTCATCAATTTTATATCAAATGATGGTAAGTGACACTTCAATCCCTTAGTCGACTCTTACGACACCCGCAGGAGGAGTTGGGGTGGTGACAAATGTATTCTTACTGCCGTCACCACACGGCATAATCAAGTAGATTCGGTGGGTCTTTAATCCTCTTACGACACCAATGGGAAGAGGGGGTGATGACGTAGGTATATATTCTTACTAGAGTATTTTCTTAATAACAAGGCATGTTAAATATAGAGCTGACCTGTGGAACTGCAGACATCTCTCATACCACGACGCAGCTTCTTCCATTCCGTTGTCAGGCTGGTTGCCGACGACGTGGTCGATGAAGTTTATTTCCACTTTAGGCCTGGAACACAAAAAATACTTAGTAAAAACTTCTCTATGGTGTTACAGATATATTCATTCCTTTGCCACATTCATGTATGTAGGTACATTAGGTACAATCACATGTCTTGGTTCTACTTGAATAACTGTATGAAGTTGGTAAGGTATATGACGTATAGTATAAGCCTTATTATAGTTTAGTATACCGCCTACGGTATAGTATAGTCGACTAAAAATAAAAATGTGGTCTACCATATTTTTTGTTGACTGTACTTATAAGTACTATACCTATCAATTGGTTAAGTATCAATCGACGTGTATCTCTAACTGTAAATATTTATAGGTAAGTAATGTAAGTATCCCTAACTTACAAGTAAAGAAACAAATAATAAGTAAACCAGGGTGCTTAGACAAGTTGCCAATCGCTAATGCTTAATCGCCAATCGTAAACGAAAGGCAGCTAACTGTCTTTTCCCCTCACTAGCTCGTAAAGTGCTCGTTTATCCTTTAATACGAACGTGTAAAAACGCATATTATTCACTTGTGTGGCAAAGTAATGATCTTGGTTTTGGAATAACAAAACGTAAAATGCTCATGGAAATTGTTCCATATTAATGATAATTAAATAATTTGTTTGAGAATTTAGTGTAAAATACAAACCTTTATATAATATGATGATTTTAACATATAAATCCTAAAATTCCATAAGTAACAATTGTTTTAGTGAATGATGATAAGATGACTAGATGCAATCACAAAACGCAGAAAATGTCAACGTCAACATTGTCAAAGAATATTATAGGTTATAATCTTTATTTACCGACTCGAACACGCATAAAATAGTAAACTAAACAACTTTCAGGGTGTTCTGTTATAATTTTGTAAAAATAATGAATGAGAATGATTTAATAATGCATTGGCGTTGGTGTGCAACTACAGGAATGTGTTAAAATCGTGCTGCGTTTACTTTTTCGTGGTAAGTTTACCGCGACAAAATCTTGCATTAAATACATGATGCATTTGGAAAATTATTATCACTAACGATGATCTATGATAACGATGATTGTAATGTGAACAAATAATTACCTTTTTTGAGTTTCCTCGCTATAGTGAGGGGAAAAGTTTTGTGTTACACACGGGTGCAAATGTATTTTACTTCTCGTATGTTAAAACACTCGCTGCTCAGGATTCTATTTAGAACCACTCGCTTCGCTCGTGGTTCAACTATAGAATCCTTTCGCTTGCTCGTGTTTCAATTTCATACTCGCGGGTAAAATACAACTTTGCACCCTTGTATAACAAATAACTATTGTCGCACTAATATGAAAGAGTGACAGAGAGGGAACACTACGATACGCTACTAAGCGTTAGCGATTGGCAACTTGGCTAAGCATCCAGTAGGTCCTATTTTGTTGTACTTAGGACGGAATTTCCTTGTATCTTTACGCGGAATTAATGTCTACGCGCCCGTAGGACAAAGTGGAATATTTTATTAAAAAGGCTCACATTCATCTACCAGCCCAGTGTAGAAATACATACTCACAAGAATTTATTGATAGGGTCATTGTGTAGCAGTTGGAATCCAGGCAAGAATGGCCCCTTGTAGTTGGTCCGGTCTACCAGGGTATGAGTATTGTCGCCATACTGTAAATAATGAGTCTAGTTAACCACATGCAAGTTTAGCAACAACGACAACTGGGTCTAAAGTTACATTTTACAATTTCGCTGTTTGCCTCTCTAACGCACGCACAAATTGGCTAGAAAGAGAGGCAAACAGCAAAATTGTAAATTGTAACTTTATAAAACGCAACCCTGGCCGACTACCGCGAACACTGAAAACCTGTCTCTGTTACTCCCACGAAGGCCTCATTAGAGTGACAAGAATGCCAAGGCATATCTATTAGAATAATGCAAAGGTAACTTTAGATAAGGTATATACCTAAGTGAAATGTTTTTTTTTTACAATTTTTGCTATGCCCGCCTAACGAAGACCAAGAACTGTCAGTTAAAATAGTTGTGAAATGGTGTTTTACACATACCAACAGAACTAGTGTTTGCGGGAGCCCCGTGGGGGAGGGGGGGGGAGCTAACTGGCGGAGGGTGGTTTAAGAAGATAGTAAAATGATGAATACAAATAGATACCTACTTACAGGTTACCGTAAACTTCGAGAATCTATCTCGGCCACTCCAACTGATATTTGCGTACCATGAGGTGCGGCGGCGTTATTAACGCGCGTTTACTTTCTATCAAGCAGTGTTATTCACTAAGGAAACCGCCTTGCTAACAGCGCTGTGTCAGCGCTGCGGCAGCGTCTAGCCTAAAAATGGTATTCACTAATGCACTTTAAACGACACTAGCGCTCGGCGACGAATGCGGCGTGAGCTGGAATTAGGTACACTGCGTCGAGAGTTATCGCCTACAGTTCGACGACGAGCTGTTCTATGTTAGTGAATACCGTTTTTCGCAGCGCTGCGCTCTACGTTGAAGTGAAGGCTGTCTCGTCGTCGAGCTCGTTGACGAACGCAGCGTCGAATGTGTGAATAAGAGAATAGCATAGCAGCTCGCTCGCGCCAATACGCAAGTACCTACGAGCGGGATGGATAGAAAGTAAACGCGTGTTAATAACATAGCGACAGCTCATGTAAGGCTAGACATGAGCGCCGATGGCCAAATAGCCGGCGGCGGCGCGCCGGTCAAAATTGATCGGCGGCGGCGGCGTATCGGCGGCGTGGCCTTGAAAACAGTTGTTCATAGAGTTAATAGCAAAGCCGAAATTTTCCATAGCCAAAATCTAATTGTCAGAGGGATTGACTCAAATGCTCTTTAACTATCGATAAATAATTGACACTTAACAATACATCATTATCAGCCTATCGCAGTCCACTCCTAGACATAGGCCTCCCCAATTTCACGCCACCGTCTTCGATCTTGGGCTGCTCACATCCAGCTCCTGCCAACCATTCTGCGCAAATCGTCGCTTCACCTTGCCGGAGGGCGTCCTATACTACGTTTACCGACACGTGGTCTCCACTCAAAAACTCGTTTACCCCAGCGGTTGTCGGTTCTACAGCTATTAATTAATATAGCCAGCCCAGTGTAACTTCAGCTTGCTAATACGGTGGGCCATGTTGATCACTTTGGTTCTCTGCCGGATAACCTCATTTCTGATTCGATCCCGCAGAGAGAAGCCGAGCATAGCCCTTTTTAAAGCTCGCTGAGCGACCTTGAACTTGTGGACCCGCCGTATCGTCAGTGTCCACTTTTCGGCTCCGTACAGTCCGTATGCCATGACGGGTAGGACGCACTGATTGAAGACTTTTGTCATCAAACACTGTGGGATCGACGATGTGAAGACTCGACGTAGTTTCCTAAATGCTTCCTTCCCAACTTAGCTGAATTCTTCTATTCACCTCATCCTCGAAGTTGTTTCTACCCATCTGCAATTCTGCCCGAGGTAAATGTACATTATCTACTTCCCGTACTCGCCATTCATGTTGAATAGAATAGAATAGAATACTCTTTATTGCACACCTTAACAAAAAAGAAAACATGGTTAAAACAAACGATTATACAATTGAATGTCGATCCTTTCCAGCTCGGTGTCTTAAACATGTCCGCCCTCCATTGCATTTGAGAACGTTTTCAGGGAGATAACGTTCCCTTGTGTCACGCCTCTATGAAATGATATAGGATTTGTTTGCTGATTTTGTACTTGAACCGACATGATGGCGGCCTCGAAGAGACATCTTATCGCTTGGATGTATTGCCAATCAACTTGAAATCGCTGAAAGGACTCCAGAACAGACCAGATCTCAATCGAGTCAAAGGCTTTCTCATAATCCACAAATGCTACACACACAGGGACTGATTATACTCCTCGGTCTTCTGTATAATTTGCCGCACTGTGTAGATGTGGTATATGGTGCCGTATCCGCTCAGAAGTCCAGCTTGTTCCGGAGGTTTAAATTTGTCGAGTCTCCGCGCAAGACGGTTCGTGATCACTCTTGGGAACAGCTTATAGACATGGCTTGGAAGAGAAAATGGGTCGATTGTTCTTCATTAGGGTTTTGTTTCCCTTTTTGAAAAACAGGCTGACCACACTTGTAATCCAATGCCTCCGGAGTTCTCCCTTGGAATAGGACAGCGTTAAAAAGCTTTTGCAGTTCGCTCAGTGGAAGGCTTACCTCCTGATTTTAACAACTCTGTTATATATTGTATAGCGCCATCCTATCCCGGGGATTTTCCGTTTTTAAGCTGCCTTAGAGCAATTTCGATTTCACCGATACTGACTTCTAGCAGGTCTTCGGTGCAGTGGCGTATCAAAGTGGGTCTAGAATCCTCATTTTCGGGATCAGGTCGAGATGCATGCGAAGCATAATGAATAACCGGCTTCGAAGTAACGACTTCTCCACAAGCTGTGTAGTCAGCTTCGTCAGGTGGCTTCTTCCTAGAGATTGTACGAACACCATTTTCAACATCTCTTTTTCGTACGTGCTTACTGATATCTCGGTTTAGTTTAGAGTCCGTTTCCTTGACGAAGAGACGGGTTTACACGACGTTCCT
>JALPQI010015502.1:0-28720 GCA_025490895.1 Thaumatotibia leucotreta
TTTTAAATAGAATTTGGAAAATACTCTAAAATCCGGATTTTAGAGTTTTCGTGTGGTTTGAAAACCCCGGGGTTTTCAAGCGTCTTGTCCTGTTTTCCAAATTTTAAAGTTGGCAACCCCATCTGTTGGTAGCATTTTGTCTTACCTACCCCATTCAAAACACCGTTTCATCTGTACCTCAACCTACCTTAATACTGGTTTCGGAAAGGGATACCAAAGTGATACGACGCTGATTTTCAGTGTAAGTAGGTAGTAGTAGTGGTACCCTAACAAAAAAATACAGGACATCAATTAGGTATAAAGTATAGATACTCAATAACAGTCAATAGTAAGTAGGTAGGTAGCTTTTATGGTTCCCGAGACAGGCTCGGCCTAGTTCGGGGATCACTGTAAATTTTTACTATGTGATGTATCTTCAATAAACTTTTTTTATTTTTTCATTTTTTCAGGTAGTTAGGGCATTGAAATAACGGGTAAACTGAAATACTTGCCTACTTACCTCCTATCTAATGTGAAACAAGTGCATCAGGGAAAGAAAAAATAAGTTTTACTTGTCTTACTTAGGCGTCTACCCAATTTGAACTTATTTACTTTTTTTCTATCTCCTCCTAATCCTCCTATAAGGTATCTACCTAATTATTTGATAGACACTTCATTAGGTTCAAAATAATACGTAGGTACAACACGTATTATTATGAACATAATCAAGTTTGAGTAATATCAATGCAAAAATCTAAATATTTACAAACTTCTCATAATATTACCTAGGTATTCATATTAGTGCCATGAAAATCTTGAACTAGATCAAACGACACCGCAAATCCACGTTTATGGGAGCACCCGACTCATTGGAGCGTCATGATCGCCTCATAAAACTGAGCTCAACGACTTGTGCTCGTCGCGTCGCGAAGCGGTCCCGTACCACACCGCTAGATGGCGCTATACACAAACCACATCAACTTGCTCGTAAAAATAAATTTTATTGTTATGATGAAAATAAAACGCTTGTCGTCAATTTAAACATCATCTTACTGTGTAATAAGATTTATTTTACGATTAACAAGTGTCTCAATGAATTTATATGCCCAACTGATGAATAAAGCCATAATATCCGGTTTTACGATCGTGTTATCGCATTTCTATTGGTACTTAGAGATGTTTACTTTTCAGATGTTACATAATAAGTATTATAGTGACATTATGGCTGAGTCACTCGCAGATAAAGCCAGCAGACTGTTTAGGCTACTGATTGTGATAATAACTACGTAATGGGCCATTAACTTGTGAGATGTTTTGTTTTTATACTTTTAGATCTCATAGACTTGTTTTTACAGTATAACTAATAAAAATTGCCTTAATTATGTGTTATGACTAATTGATTCATAAAATCTGAAGCCATTAAAATATTTTACGAGCTTTGTTACGCAAAGTCTTTAAGAATGAAATTTAGTGTAGCTAGTACATAGGAGATGGCAGCACTAAACTTGTTTACCACCAAGTCATACTAATAAAAGCTAAAGTAATCGTTGTAGAAAAATGATATATTTAAACTTCTAAGCATAATTAGTTAATTATTACACTTTGCTTCTGATATTCCAAACAATACGATTACAATGCAGAATTATTCGTTTCCTTAGTTTCTGGATTGTTTAATAGATGTCGCTACGCTATCACGTTCACATGTAAACTTTTTGAATTAAATCTTGTACATACTTACCACGGTAAGTATAACAGTCAGTTCAAATTGTGGAAAACGTTGTTATTTTTTCTTGATATGAATATATAAGCCTTTTAATGAGCCTATATTTATATATAGGCTGAATGGGTTAAATACCTTTTATTGAATTATATTCAATAAAAGGTATTTAATCCTCTAATATACGTAGCCATATATAAAATGCAATATGCAATCCAAATAGCTCCAATTTAAAATGTATTTTTGTCTGTGTCATGCATTAGAAGCTTAGGTAATGCATTTTGTTACCACTTATCATATTCTGAGCCTATGTAATGAATAGTTATTTAGTAAAAAAATACATTTACCTACGACTGCTGATGGCCTATATTTGGTACCCGGGGATGAATTTAAATGAATGATCTACCTACAGGACAACATGTGACACAATTTTGTATACGAAATGAATCAATCATTTATAAACACTACCGCAAATTGCAGACCAAGGAGAGGCTGTCCGTCAACAGATTGAGCACGTATTCAAATGGCGCCTAGTTATCAATCAGACACCAATGAGCCAATAAAAAGGCAAATTACACACATAAAACCACAACCGAGACAAAATCGCACATGATCAAGACATAAACTATCGCTCCTTTATCTCTATTAAACACACTTTAAACAAGTCATTATTGACAATAAACGTCCGAAGAACGGCATAATAACAAACCACCGTAAACTTACCGATTTATATACTCTCTGTAAGCAAAAAACGTTGCAACAATGTATGGAATTGATAGACGGTTAATACGTTTTGACTGAGTGTGGTCGATTTAGCCCCGCAGGCGTATACGAAATGTGCTCGGGTGTTTACGGAGTTCTACAAACGGTGCGATTCGAGTGACGTTTACGATCGTTCGAGCGGTAGTAAAAATCGTGTTTACGACTGGCGCGTGCGCTGCCCGGGCGGGATTTAGATGCGCTTTTTGGGTTTTTTGGGTGTCAGAGGTCGTGGGAACGTAAGTGGACATCGTGGATGGGGCTGTTTCGTATTATTTTAGTCTTAACAATTTTACAGGTTCCAATAAAGGAGAATCTTCGGCTTGATGCCACAGGGCTACCACAGAGTTCATTATGTACGATATTTATGTCTTTATGTATTTTATCTACATGCTTAAATTAAGGTAGTCTAACCAGTGAAAAGTTTTGCACATGATACAACAGGCCTCGCCTTAATATTGTTCCTTTGCGTAGGTATAGGTAAACATTTATTTTCTGACTCGAACCTTTAAGAGAGAACCTTTAAGGATTAATAATAATGACACAAACACACATAAATGGAATCTCTCATACACACGCACAAAATAAGTAAAACATCATAATTATAATAAATATTTATATAACACTATCTATAGATAACTCATACGGGGGCTGAATAGTGTACCTACGTGCTCCACACTAGTTGTAGATTCCCATATAAAATAATTCAACTAATCAACATTGTATGTTTATACCATAAACAATGTCTATTTTGCTACAATTGGCAGGCAAAAATATACTATTTCCGAGGTGAAATACAAACCTGAATCACCTGTCTGCAGGCAATTTGATGGATACTATTACCACCTTGTGTAGAGCCGTTTATATATGCGCATATAAGTACTGCGTATTCAATGAATGAAGTCATTCATAAATCAAATTGGGTACGCACGTTTGAAACAATAAGTCTAAAGCGAAAATATTAGGCACGAGTACTTTTACTTAGATACCTAGGTAATATTCGGTGTAATCATTCAGTTCCTGATT
Organism: Thaumatotibia leucotreta; assembly: GCA_025490895.1. Lineage (NCBI taxonomy): Eukaryota > Metazoa > Arthropoda > Insecta > Lepidoptera > Tortricidae > Thaumatotibia > Thaumatotibia leucotreta. The sequence goes on from JALPQI010015502.1 coordinate 3,482, forward strand.
GATTGCAAAAATAACTGTGATACAATGATGTCAGGTTAAATGGACGCATATGAGTACCTGCTTGTAATAAAGCAAAGCGTTAGGTAGGTACTTTAAGTCGAATAGTTAGACTCTCTACTTTTTCTTCTTAGCCAGATCCATAAGGCTAAGAGTCGTGTTCATGAGGAGCATAGTTCCTCACTAACACTTTCCATGCCTCCCTCTCTTGGGCTGGTCCGATGAATCCCTGAATGCCAACTGCACCTGTGGCGTCGCGAACCACATGTGACCATCGTGTAGGTGCCTTACCTCTAAGTATACTTCTCTTCCCTTCAATGCTGCCAACCACAATAAGCCTCTCAAAGTTTCTACGGTTTCTGTTGACCAACAAATTTCATCATTGTCTGGAAACATGTCTGAAAGCCATGTCGTTATATGTACGAGTGCGAATAGTTAAGTATAGACAAGGAAATATTTGCTTCACACGTTTATAAAGGACACATAGTTGTTGAAATTTAAATTCATTTCGCTCAGTTTATTTTACGATTGAGTTTGTGGGCCAATTCAATTCAGAAAAGCATCGAGACTGCTTGCTGATGTAATTTAAATAGCTTTATGAGATCTACTTGCTACTGCTTATGGCCTTAAAATTAAGCGTAGTAAATTGGATATATTACTATTTTACTGTACTACTGCTGAAGATTACGTAGGTAAGAGGTATCGTACCTAAGTACTTTGAACTGTAAGTACAAGTGTTCTACATAAAGAAACATAAAGCTTCTAACCTATCTTACCTAATGCTAAGGATCATGTGCGAATAGTGGGCTGCTTCCGGCATCCACACACTTCGTTCAAGTACCTATACGTATACGTATACACTCGTCGCGGTCAATGAAAACGGGTGAGACAGATTTTTTTATAAAGAATACTAGAAACATGCAGAATTTAAATATTATTGAAAAATATTTACAACACTAAGTGGCATCGTCTTTTAACATCAGATTGTATTGTAAACACCCTTGAAAATTTTAACCAATCTGAGCAATACGTAACTTTATCGTCAGATGACTCCGCACATATAAAAAATATACAGTCACGATTATACGCTCTTATAATTTTTCCCCTCACTAGCTCGTAAAGTGCTCGTTTATCCTTTAATACGAACGTGTAAAAACGCATATTATTCACTTGTGTGGCAAAGTAATGACATTTGGAGCGTAGCGCGAAGTAGCATTAACAAAACGTAAAATGCTCAAGGAAATCGTTCCATATTAATGATAATTAAATAATTTGTTTGAGAATTTAGTGTAAATTACAAACTTTTATATAATATAATGAGTTTAACACATAAATCCTAAAGTTCCATAAGTAAAAATTGTTTTAGTGAATGATGGTAAGATGACTAGATGTAATCACAAAACGCAGAAAATGTCAACGTCAACATTGTCAATGAATATTATAGGTTATAATACTTATAATCTTTATTTACTGACTCGAACACGGATAAAAATAGTAACCTAAACAACTTTCGGAGTGTTCTGTTATAATTTTGTAAAAATAGTGAATGAGAATGATTTAATAATGCATTGGCGTTGGTGTGCAACCACAAGAATGTGTTAAAATCGTGCTGCGTTTACTTTTTTCGTGCTAAGTTTACTGCGACAAAATCTTGCATTAAATACATTATGCATTTGGAAAATTATTATCACTACCCGATGATGATTGTAATGTGAACAAATAATTACCTTTTTTGAGTTTCCTCGCTATAGTGAGGGGAAAAGTTTTGTGTTACACACGGGTGCAAATGTATTTTACTTCTCGTATGTTTCAATTTCATACTCGCGGGTAAAATACAACTTTGCACCCTTGTATAACAAATAACTATTACATTACGAGTATAGATGATTTTTTAAACCTTCTTCATGTTTGTCTCTTCAAATGAATGTAACGACAATTTAAAAGATTTTTTATTCAATGACATATTCAGGGATATGCCAATATAAGCCAATTAAAAAAAGATTCTATCTATCCAATAAACATAAAAAAAACTTAAGTAGGTATTCCCTATAAAATTTTCACCTGACCCGTATTTATTGACCAAGAGTGTACCTACATAAAGTATAAAGATGACATACGGTGCCGAGACATGAACGCTCACTAAGGAGGCTATGCATAAAATAAGAGTAGCACAAAGAGCCATGGAGCGCGCCATGCTCGGCATCAAGCTACAAGACCGTGTGAGGAATACCGAGATTCGACGTCGCACGAAAGTGCAAGACGTCGGAGACATTATTACCAAACTGAAGTGGAGTTGGGCAGGACACATTGCCAGGCAGCGTGATGGCAGGTGGACCAAAATGTTAACGGATTGGTGGCCGCTTTCAGATGGGAGAAGCGCAGGGCGTCCGACTGCTCGATGGGTGAACGATATTCGAAAGAGTACGGGTCACTTTTGGATGAGGTCAGGACCGGGATCAGTGGCGTAGGTACAAGAAGAGCCTCTATTCAAATACAGAATAGACGCCCTAGGAGACTTTATTGGAAATTAGTTTCAGAACTGGTGGTATACGTACCTAGGTAGGAAATAAAAAGGTAGCATCTAGTACTATTTTACTTTCTTACTTTATTTTTTTAGTTGCTCGAAACTTGTAGGTTAAGTTAGACATGCATGTTTTGCTATTCCAATGTAGATACACAAGAAAATAATTATATACCATTAAATATATTATATAGGCGGGTAAATACCCGGCACATGTATTAAGCAACATTACATACATCCTATACAGGTAGCATTGGCATGACGGCTGTTAGTTCCCGCCCGTTAATATTTCCGTTTATCTTTCCCATGAATGTATTTTTTTTCTTACCTTACCTATACAGGGTGCTCGCGAGGAAACCGAAAGATTTTAATGCTGGATTCCTGACCATATTTAGAGTCTTTAATGTTATGTAAAATTTCCTGGATTCGGCTTGGTTTCAGAGATAATCAACCTTTTTTCGAAATAAGTTTTTCGACGTAACTCGTCATTTAACTTCTTTTTGATTACAATGCTACCAAAATGTGTTCTAATATTACCACACATTTTAACTGACAATCAAAAAATACAAATAGACTTGACGAAATAACCTGTACCTAAAGATAACAATTGAAATAAATAATTTAAACAAATTGTTGTTATGATAAAAAGTACTGGAAATGTTAAAAAGTATTCAAAAAGACGAAAAAAAAAAATTTTATTTTTGGTGGAATTGACATTAGTTCTCATAATATATTTGTTTATTTTGATGTCTAGAATGCATAGATAAAATCTTTCGGAATGCTCGCGAGCACCCTGTATACATAATAAACTTCAGACTTTTCGTATGAACATTTTCTGACCAGGATGCTTAGCCAAGTTGCCAATCGCTAGCGCTACGAAGCGTATCGTAGTTTTCCCTCTCTGTCACTCTTTTGTATTAGTGCGACAAAGACAGTTAGCTGCCTTCCGTTTATGATTGACGATTAAGCTTTAGCGATTGGCAACTTGTCGAAGCACCCTGGGTGCGTAACCCATATTCAAATCGCTAACGAAACGCAAGTTTTTGTCGCACTAATAATAAAAGAGTGACAGAGAGGGAAAACTACTCTACTTACTGAACATTAGCGATTGGCATCTTGTTTAATGGAGCCTACTCTGTTACTTATCGGATTTGGAAGCACACAAATTGAACGAAATTACCAAACATGTCAAAATGATACTTTGGCATATTTCTGATCTACCATTACACTTGCCATCCTTATCGTTCTTCGTTACACCACACAAAATAATACCAATTCTTAGAAATTGGTGATTTCCAAATATAAAATTACTTAAATCATTGTAACTTTTGGTTCAACGATAAATTAGAAACATAATATAAGACCCAATGCTGCAATGAAAAGTAAACTGTGAACGATCGACGATCGTGAATGACATGATGGGACTCGAGACCTCAAATACTGGACATACCTATAGGCATATAGGCATACCTATATGTGCAACTAATTATACCAAACCGTAAATATTCACATTTATTTCATATAATCATGTCAGTTTACGGTCGAGTAGTACGTCCGCATTAAACAGATTGATATATCAATAGGTAGGTACTTACTTAATTTTATGTTGCAAAAATTGTAGCTATCGTTTAATATAAAAAGTAATTCTCATTTGGTTTTTCTCTATGTGACGTTTATGGCCTTTTAAGCCAAGATGACTATCGATCGCTAGACTTAAAATGCCATAAATCCACAAATCGACATCGATTGCTACGACTAGATACAGTTTCAATTTCGCGTCAAAAATTTTTTTTATCAATATTATTATTTTATAGGTACAACTCGCACTTGACCAAAATTTAGAAAATGCCAAAATTGTGATCTCAAAAAAATACCTAATGTCTCCTAAGACAGCTTCCTTGTATCTTCTATAGTTTCCGATTTCCCCATACTGTCCCACTTAAAAAAAACACTCTGTATATCTGCAGCTATGCAAATGGAACATCCACGTAAGGTAAGGTGGGGTAAGATTGAACGGTTTTTTTAATGGGGTAAGACAAAAAGCTACCTGTATACACTGTGCCAGAAGGACGACTTTTTGTCTTACCCCATTAAAAAAACCGTTCAATCTTACCCCATCTTACCTTACTACAAGGAGGAATTCTGTTGATAAAAATGACTCCATTGAATGTGTAGCCAAGAAGTCAATCGCTAACGGCCAGTAGTGTAGTTTACCTTCTATGTCACTCTTTTCATTAGAGCGGTTAAGACAATTGCATTTCGTTCGCAACTGAGCGTTTTTGCAACTTATGTAAGTTTAATTGCAACTTAACCCTTAAATGCATGACCTTGACAACGATTCATTCAAATTTGAGTTCTGACGTGTTGTCAATAGAGTCGAGAATAGATGATGCATATGTACATCACTATGCATTTAAGGGTTAAATTATGTAGCTTCGCACCCTCTCGGTCGAAAAATCTGGAAGTGGCCGCACGCTAGTCGATAAATCTGCAAGCCTCATCTCATGAGGAATAATAGGTAGTGGATCTACTTCCTACGAAAATGAAGGTCTGGCAAGGGCATCTCTTCGTGTTTTGCCACAAATGTTTGTTTCTTAGTTATGGCGCTATTTTCTATGTACGTCATCATCGTCATCATTTCAGCCATTTATCGCCCACTGCTGAGCATAGGCCTCTCTTCTAGTACGCCACGCATCTCGGTCCTGAGCCAGTCTTACCCAGAAGTGTCCCGCAATCTTACGGATGTCGTCGACCCAACGAGCCGACGGACGCCCAGGAGCTCTTTCATCCGAAATAGGCCACCAATCCGTGAGAGCTTTAGTTCACCTGCCATCACTCTGCCTGGCAACATGTCCTGCCCAGTTCCATTTGAGGTTAGTAACGGTATCTCCTGCGTCTCGTACCTTGGTGAGACTTCTGATTTCGACGTTTCTAACTCGGTCTTGTAGTTTATTACCGAGCATGGCTCGCTCCAGTAGGTACTTAAGTATATATGTGTAATATATACTTAAGTATGATAATCGAATAGTGCTACCGTGGGACTATTAAATAGGCTTTATAGATATTTCCTATGATATTTATTTATGATGATGATGATGACGAAGTACTCCTGGTCCTCATTTCACATCTCTTTCGCTGCTTCTTCCGGCTTGTAGTAGCCAAGACCATTTAAGCCATTATAAATATAGATTTATACAGAGTGTTACAAAAATGATAATACAGTATACTAACACACATGAATCTATTAATGTCTTGAACAACTTTTACTATGGAGCCAAATGTGAAGAATTGAAAACTCCAGAAAAAAAAACGACACTTCAATTTTTGTTCCATAGAAATGGGGTAAGATAGGTTGACCAAAATGTATGGAAGTGTCGATTTTTTCATATTTGGTCCTATAGTAAAAATTGTTTAAAATCATTAATAAATTCATAGTTTATTATTTATTATCTTGTTCCACCATTTTTGTATAATGCCATTGGTATCAAGTACTCAGTCATTGTCTTTTAATGAACTGTCCCTGGCTTAACTATAAGAGTTCAGTATCTCATAAATCACCTCTGTCTTGAAATATTAATTAAAAGTTAATTATTATTGGTTAATTGCAAGAAATTAATGAACAATCGTGCAAGAAAATAGTGATAATTGACTAATTATATTCATTTTCTCAGTTTATTTTATATGGCAGACCAAATAGCCACAGTACCTACCTATAGTGAAAAGATTTGTTTTACTATCTATTCGTCGAAGTTAGGTAATATTCGAATTGAAATTTCATGGTCATACTGTAATCATACGGGGTAAATTGCTAGTAACTGGCCACTCTCCAGTAGCTGGACACCTTCTATAAAAATGAACTCTATGTGCTTATAGTTAGAATTCATTTTAAAACGATGTGTCATGTCAATTTCAATCACTCTCCCACTTCCAAAATGAAATCTAATTATAAACACATAGAGTTCATTTTTATATAAGGGGCCCACTGGAGGGTGGCCAGTTATTAGCAATTTACCTTACCTCGTTTTCAGGATTCAATCAAAATTGTTACAATATGTCATGTTTGTCAACAACTAAGTATAATGCAAGTTTCACTAAGGGTCGATTTGACCAAACATTTATGCGAAGAATAACGCATACTCTCGGATAGTAATGTCAAAACTCCATAGTAATTTGACACTAGTATCCGAGAGTAAACGTTATTCTTCGAATAAAAGATTGGTAATACGCAGCCTACAGAAAAGACATCAACTTGCGAGGTAAACGTTTTTAAATATAAGACATCAACGCGTTGTGCCTCAACTGAATCATAGTCCTTCGTTTGAAATTGGGACTTTGTTTTTCAACACACATTTAATTTGTTCTAATATAATTTTGGCTATTCCTAAAATAAATAATTGTATTCAGGTACACTAATCACATTACCGAAACCTTTTCCAATCTCATTCTTAACTTAGACTACTCGCCAAAAATTAGATAGGTGGGTCATTTGCAGAAAAAGTGTACCTTATTTTTTTTGCGATCATGGACTGTAATACATCATTTTACTCGGCATCGTGCGTACTTTTCAGTTATGAAACAAAAAAAATTGTCCCTAATGTCACGAAAATAAGTATGTAAATTGAGATTAGGTACTCAGTTTAGTCACTCCCATACTAAATGTATTAAACGAAATGTAACGAAACTGATAAAAAAAATCTCAAAAAAAATTGTTATAGAATTTTTCATACCTTTAGTATGGGAGTAACTAAACTGAAAAATCTCAATTTATTTAGGTACTTATTTTCGTGACATTAAAAGGTACACTTTTTCTGCAAATGACCCAGGTAGGAAAATACTGTTAACAGATTTTTTTTGGTATGGGTTAAGTAGGCTTAAATATTTATGTTCAAATCTTCCGCAACACAATAGTTATTTATTATAACAATTTTCGTTTGATGAACTCTCAGTTGACAAAGAAGGAATCGATTAACCTAAGAAATCTCGGACCTTCATTCAATTCTTTCCTTTTAGTACACCAAACGAAGGAAACTCAGAGGAAAAAACTCGTGTATAAGCAAATTTTGGCATAGTTGTAGGGAATGGTGTTTTAAACCACACACTAAAAGTACTGGTGGTTAGGGGTGGAGCTAACAGGGGGGAGGGGGGTGTAAAGGTCCTAATTTTTATTTTTTCGTAAATAACTCGTAAACCGTGGCTTATAGCAAAAAACGTTCTAGTACATAAGTAATCTACATAAAATTCTCTACAAAAAAGATACACGCATGTTTCCTCTGAGATCAATGTGTCATGAGATAAGAAAGCAAGAAGATGGACACTGAGGAAATAAACACATTTGTTTAAGTAGGTATGGCACATACAGAATGCTCGCGAGCATTCCAAAAGATTTTAATGCTCAATTCCTGACCATATTTAGAGTCTCTAATGTGATATAAAATTTCCTGGATTCGGCTTGGTTTCAGAGATAATCAACCTTTTTTTCGAAATAAGTTTTTCGACGTTACTCGTCATAAAACTTCTTTTTCATTACAATGCTACCACAATGTGTTTTAATATTACCACACCTTTTGCCTGGCAATCAAAAAATGGGAATAAACTTGACGAAATAACCAGTCCCTAAAAAAAATATTAAAATAAATAATTTTTACAAATTGTTGTTATGATAAAAAGTACTGGAAATGTCAAAAAGTATTCAAAAAGTCTAAAATAAAAGAGAAAAAAAATTTTTTTTTGGGGGTATTTGACATTAGGTCTCATAATAATTTTAGTTTATTTTGATATCTGGAATGCATACTTAAAATCTTTTAGAATGTTCGCGCCCGAGCGCGCCCTGTATGCTTATTTGTAAAAATAAAATTCCTAATTATCTTCTAAACCTAAAATATTCTCATAATCTTCGTCAAAAGATTTATACTATGCATTGTAGACATCAAAACAAACCAAAATTATAATGAGACCTAATGTCAAATACCACAAAAAAAAAATATTTTTTTTCTTTTTTTTTAGACTTTTTGCATACTTTTTAACATTTCCAGTACTTTTTATCATAACAACAATTTGTTAAAATTATATATTTTAATTTTTTTTTAGGGACTGGTTATTTCGTCAAGTTTATTCCCATTTTTTGATTGCCAGGCAAAAGGTGTGGTAATATTAAAACACATTGTGGTAGCATTGTAATCAAAAAGAAGTTTTATCATGAGTTACGTCGAAAAACTTATTTCGAAAAAAAGGTTGATTATCTCTGAAACCAAGCCGAATCCAGGAAATTTTATGTAACATTAAAGACTCTAAATATGGTCAGGAATTGAACATTAAAATTTTTTGAAATGCTCGCGAGCATTCTGTATGTGTCATACCAACTTAAACAAATGTGTTTATTTCTATTGTGTCCATCTTCTTGCTTTCTTATCTCATGACATATTGATCCCAGAGGAAACATGCGTATACTTTTTTTGTAGAGAATTTTATGTTGATTACTTATGTACTAGACCGTTTTTTGCGATAAGCCACGGTTTACGAGTTATTTACGAAAAATTAAAAATAAGGACCTTTACACCCCCCTCCCCCCGTTAGCTCCACCCCTAACCACCAGCACTTTTAGTACGTGGTTTAATACACCATTCCCTACAACTATGCCAAAATTCGCTTATACACGAGTTATTTCTCCCGATAGGCAACTGTTGGTCTTCGTTAGGTGGGCTATTTGAAATATTTTGATGCAAGATGCAATGAACGTATTTACGTCTAAAGAATAGTAGACACTGGTATGCCTAAAATTCATATATCTGACACCACGTCCTTATCTCCATTAGTTCCTAGTTCCAGAAACACACCTGTGCACTTCTCAAAAAGTTTGTACAGTCGACGTCAAAGATATCATTACAGTTTAGGCCAAAAATAAATTTACGCAACCTTAATATCAAGGCAATAAAGTCGTGTAAACATATTTTTGGCACCTAAACCGTAACGATATCTTTGGCGTCGACTGTACATTTGGTAGAGTCAATGTTGCTGAGCAAGGTCCACCACATTTTCCAACATGTGCCAAAATGTTTGAATGAAACGTTCTTTTTTTATTACATTATACCTACCTATACATTTATGGTAATAAAAAAGGAACGTTTCATACAAAGATTTATGGAAATTTTGGGAAATGTGGTGGATTTTGCTCAGCATCATTGACTCTACCAGCCTACAAATTATTATCAATATTGAAAACGTGCTTCAAATGTACAAACTTTTTTAGATACATATACTCACCTAAGTACCTACGCAAGTTCGATCGAATCATACATGTTCAGCGTTTAATTCATTTCATTCAGGATCAGAACTTCAGGGTTTTCTTGAAGTTTAAAAATAAGCTGGATGCCTAGCCAAGTTGCCAATCGCTAACGCTTAGAAGCGTATCGTAGTTTTCCCTCTCTGTCATTATTTCATATTAGTGCGACGAAGACAGTTAGCTGCCTTTCGTTTACGATTGACGATTAAGCGTTAGCGATTGGCAACTTGTCTAAGCACCCAGACCTTCAGGGTTTTCTTGAACTTTTAAAATAAGCTGACGTTGAAAAGGTACACAATATCAGAGATTAATGGCTGGTTGGATGTCTTAAGGCTGAAATTAGGTATCTACTTCTGCGCCTAATTATAGGATACCTATGATTCTACCTACGAGTCGGTAGGTTTTACTACCAATTGCTTTATTCAATGGGAACTTGGAAAACCGTTGATAGACTTACTAGGTACTATTACTTTCATCAATGGACATTAATTATGATACAGACAAGAGCTACCATTTTGCTATTAAGTGCTTAAAATAAAATAGGTACCAGCTGGTAAGTATAATTTAACTAGTCTTTTTGGGTTTTTAAAATATTTAAAAAACCTAGCGCTTATTGAGACATTCCGCCAGAGCAAATTACTTCTGTATTATTTTGTCTACCGTAACTAGAAGGGCAGGAGAATTGAGAAATGTTGCAAGTAGATAAGCTTTTATGTTTCTTTAGCAACTACAATGTTTGGCATGTATCAATAAGCCAGAATCCCATGGCCAAGTCGAGACCGGCTCCTGCCATAGATGTAATCGTTGCAAAGTGACCAATTACCAGCTTAAAAAAAATCATCGCTGCACATCCCGTCCTTTTTATCGGCAAATATTTGTTTAAGAGGTGACTGCAATAAAAATACGAGTCTCTGAGCTGGCCGCGTACCGCCATTTATTCGTTTGATGACTTCATTTGGACGCGGCGAGTGCTGTTGCGATAATGCGCTATTGTTTACCCTTCGATAGTGCGCCCTACTGCACGCGCCACGACAGACAGAGACGACTACGTTTCCCCAAACCCCGACCGCGCGTCTAAGCGGTTCACAGATAACAATCTCTCTCACTCGCGCGGCCCGAAACGACACTCGAGCGAGCGTAACAGCGCATTCACTCGTAAAAACAGGTAGTAGAAGAAATAATAATCATCTTTACGACTTCTCACTCTATTCAGCACCTTGTTACGATACTGCGCGCTCATTGTGGCCCGACCGAGAAGTGGTTGTAAAATCTTTTCTTTACTACCCGTTTCACTAATTGTACCTTTATGAGTTTACGACTTCTGCGGCTACTCGACAGTAGTAAAGTCACTTAGAGGCTTTTGTAGAGGGTTTTTTGCGTTTTCAAGTGCTCGGGTGGGTGTTTAGAAGAATAAAAGTCAAATAAAGTTAAGTAGCCACTTTGGTTACAGCTTCTGCTCTTATGATTTATATCTACTTGAATGTTGTTAGTGACACGATTTATTTTTATAACGCAATAGGTTATGATCAATAAAAATGCGCGATAGTTTTTTTAAGTAGCCACGTGCGTTCAGTAGGAGTGATAAGAAAGGGAAAAGAGAGCGTAACTGATAATATTTAATAGTCATTAGCGAAAAGGGGACGGCGCAATATACGGAGTTGCGAGCGAGTCGCTCGGAAGGCAGGCGCGGCGGCTTGGCTCGCGCTCAGTCAGTAGCTTGCGAGAGTCGGGTCGCGCCGCTACAGACGAACGCTCGCGGTCAAACACGGCCCGAAACTTCGCTCGCGACGCACGCCTCGTCAGCTCCAAAATAAAGCACCGACCACGTGATCGCGCTCGCTGTGACAACCGCTTAAAAAGTCGTAAAACCCGCGGCACGCGCTACACTCGTAAAAAGTAAACATCGACTCGTTTATCGCCAACATTATGACGCTCGAGTGACGTAGCTAACAATTAAATTATCGAAAATTAATTTTAGTGACATTGGCGGAGGTCGCGTCACGGCGATGACATAAGTGTTTCTAACTGAGTGACGATAGTGATTGCGAAGATGAACTCTTATTTCGAGCAGGGCGGTTTTTACGGGGCGCACGGAGTGCACCAGGGGGGCGGCGGTGGAGACCAGTACAGAGGGTTTCCTTTGGGGTTGACGTACGCCCAGCCGCACGGGTTGCACCAGCCGAGGCCGCAAGATTCGCCGTACGACGCGTCGGTGGCGGCGGCATGTAAGCTGTACGCCGGGGAGCAGCAATACGGGAAAGCGGATTGTTCTAAAGGTGGAGGAGAGCAACAGAATGGGTACGGCGGGAAGGAAGGCTGGGGTTCAGGATTGGGCGCGCTGGTGCGGCCGGCCGCTTGCACTCCTGAAGCGCGGTACAGCGAGTCGTCAAGCCCTGGGAGGGCGCTGCCGTGGGGCAACCAGTGCGCGCTGCCGGGCGCCGCCGCCGCCGCGCAACCAGTCCAGCATCAGCCCACCAACCACACCTTCTACCCTTGGATGGCCATAGCAGGTCAGTCAACTATAAAACTTTCCATTTATCTTTAATTTATTATTAAAATTAGAAATTATCTATGTAAAATCGTAAATAAATTAGCTTTCAATAATTAATCATTGACTCGACCGCATACCATATACGAATCCTCAAAGTAAAAGCACTAAAATGGCGCTTCCCGAAATCTTCGCCCCGGGCGATACGAACCTCTTAGGAATCCAATAAGAACAGGTAGCGGTCGACTTCTCGGCTCAAGTGTCAATAAAACGCACATAAAACGAACGACCCTCGTCAGGCTTTTATTGATGCGACAGATTTCAGTGTCGTTTATAATCTTTACCCATCAACGTCAACCTCAACTACCTAATTAGGCGCCATAAAAAGAATTCTGATCAATGATAAAACAATAAAATTAAATTTTAGTGGGTCGTTACTAATTTGCACTTCCTAAATACTTGAAAATGGCGCGCCTTAAGAAAATAACTTTAATGGTGAATTATAATTTTATTTACATTGCTTGGCAGTTCAAAAATATTTTATTAATTTTAAAAACGTACTATGTTATGTCCCATATCTACTTAACAATCATATTAAATCCAAAATAAATCTTAAAAATTAATTAAAAAAATTAAATTAAATCTATGATAAACCCTTAAAAGTAGTTGACAAATATTTTTTTTTAATGTTTCGCATAATGACACTCGTATGTTTTGTGTAGACAATGAAGATATATAATTTAAATTGCCACAGCTTTTATTGTCACTAATCAAATATGTACCTAAAAAATAAAGAACGGAAAACCATTTCTTATTTCACATCTTAGTTATTAAGCTACAAGCAATGGTAGCAAAATCAACAATTCTTTAAAAAAATTGTCTAAATCGTGCAGATTACCAATATCGAATTCCATCATTGCATGAATACCATTTTCTGATCTGATAATAGGAGCTCTACGAATATCTAATAAGATGTGCTACGCGCCCGATTGAGTGCTACGCCGTAGCAACGCGCACCACAATACAAAACCCTTTTGTGGTCGGTGATCGATTTAATTTATTCTACAAACAAATCTGAAATAAAACTTGAGATTTTCGTAAGATATTAATAATTATTTTTATTATAATATTTTATTTAATATTGTAATAAAAATAATTATTATTTATTACCAGTATTGCCACTTTCGGTCCCTTAAGCTTAGGATAGCGCAGGTAACACATTGTAATTCTGAAACCTCTTTTTTACCAATTAAATTTATTTATAGACCGATAAAACTGGTTACTTGTTCAAACAGCTCGTTCAATAATAACACAGTAAACGTGCTTATTAAGAAATATCTGTAACACGACTATTTTACGTAATTACTAGTTTAAATTCAGTTGAAATATGTAATAAATGTAGCAAAAATTCTATTTACAGTAACATTTTTTTAATAGGTGTGTAATAATGGGTATATAAAATGTTACAACGAATACTTACGTTAAATTGACTTTTTACGTTAACGACTACGCAGTAATTATATTAATTTAAAATTAGTTAAACTTCCTCATCCAAATATGAAACAGGCTACTAATAATTTCATCAATGTGTATGGATTAATGTAGGAAAATTTAATTAAGGCCATACTTAGTTGTGCTTTTAAGTTTTATATGGTAGTGTTATATTTATTTAGTCGTTAATTTTCACTTTGTTTAATTTAATATGTGATATCATTATACTTTTGGGGTAGGAGAATATAAGAACTGAACTCCCAAATTAATTAAAACCTTTAAAATACCCGCGAACTTAATAATAAAATCATTCAGCCGTTTTTCGTACGATAAATCTTGAATGCTTTTAAAATACGTATACTTACTTCTCTGTCTAAAGGAAATTTCAGTTCGTTGAAAGGCGGATACTTAACATTTAAAGGCTTTATGAGAATGTGTACCTGCCCCCATTTTTTAGTAATAAAAACAATAGATTGGGATTTTATTTGTTTGTACCTAAGTACATATTTTTCCTAATAAGTCTAATAACAGTGAATATGCCTTTTATAGAATCGGAAATTATTTATTTTTAGTGCCTCAAACAAACCTAAACTAAAAATAATAAATGTGACGGATTAAAGAAATAGTAAGCTGCCAATATGTTTAATACAAAACCTACAAAAAAAACAACATTACGGTGCCACGTTCAAATACGAAGCATCATTTTAGTGGCCCGCGTTATGGCGGGAGCGCGCGCGCCGGGTCGATGACCCGATCTAGTTTGGGAGCATTATTATTAACTTGAGTGCCACTGACCATCGACAAATACTCAACCTCTTCAGGAAGTACATAAAAATTACAAATACCTAAATAATCGAAACCAGATTATTTAAAAAAATCCGGTTATTTGACAATTTCGAGTTTAGAATGCTAATGAGAACACCACATGACGTCTGGTCAAGATTGGACTTAGATTATAATTTTCGTTCTGATTGGTTGAATAATATGATTTATCAACTGATTCTAATAAGATACTTTCAAGTGTTGTTGAACTGCAAAGACTCGAAAGTTCGAATTAGAATCCGGGATCGGAATCCCATTAATCTCGAGTCTAGTCCTACCACGTAAACTCACGCATAATTAATGCGACGCGCGTGTGGTCCCGGTTCTCATAACTCATGCGACTTGATAAAATTAAGTAACACGACCTAAAAAAAATTAATAAAACAAAAATAAGTAGTCGGTCTGTCGGCCGTATTTCATTCAGGGTGCACGCAATGGGCCCGCGAAAACAATACAAGGACGCGGGCAACCTCCGACACGGGCGGGTCAGTGCAGGCTTTACTGGTTACATTTAAAAGCCGAATTTTTACTGTATCATTCGGTAAAAAGTGGGTAAAAATTTAATTTTTTCTTCCTTATTTTCGAAGTTGAAATTAGTTTAATTATGTATTGATCTTAATAAAGTTAATTTATTACGCGAAAGTGTAACTAAGAAATATTAACAGAAACGAAAAAATTCGTGGCAGATTTTATTTCCATAAAAGCGTTTTTTGTAGTATAGAGCTATAGTTGTTACCTATTTATTTTACGTTAAAACTGAATCTATTTATGTGTAGGTAAGTTTAAATTATTCATATTTAATAAATACAACTTTTCGAATCTTGAAATAATAAATACATACCTAAGTATAATTTGTAATATCTTTATTGTGTTGCTTCTAAATCGATATAGTATTTTATACAATCGTAACATAATGAAGTGTTTTTCAGTCGAGTACCGTGTTTAGGCCACGAAGCTTGCTGAGTGGCCTAATTAAGGTACGAGACTGAAAAAAAACGTAATTATGTTACGATTGTATACAATACTTTTTCTATGAGTCTTCATCATCATCATCACTTAAGTAACTTTTTGAGATACATAGAAGTAATTTTAAATACAGTTTTCGAAGTTACCTAGGTAAGTTTTGACTTCTAGAAATTATTCCAATGCACCTTAAATATATATCTTCCATCTATATAACAAATAAAACAACTTGTTTACAATACTTATTCATTTTATTTCTTCAGAAGGTGTGTTAACAAATAGATTGGGTACAGTCGGCATCTAGACTTTTTGGATTTGTATCCATCAGACTTGCGTTTCAGGAAAGCGTGTAGCTTGCTATATTTAGAGACATCAACTTTTTCGTATATTATATTCAATGTGGATTTGATCATTGAAAACTCGGCCCACAATGTTTACGGAGCGAATTTATCGCTCATTTCTTGAAAATATGCCAAAAGGACATTTTCCGAAAAAGAACTTGAAACGTTTTTCTTCATCCGCCATTCCATTAAGTTTGAATAACTTTTATCGTAACAAGAGACTTTACGGGTAACAAATTAAGCGTCGCTTGTTCTGCAATATTTGTTACCTCCTCTGGCGTGGAGGTAGGGGCGTTGTCCAAATGTCCATCTCATCATCACTCATTATCATTATGAAGCCAAATAAACAGAATCGGACGTACTTAGACAAACTTTTCTTCTCAAGTTTAACTATAAAATCAAAACACTGAGCGGCAATGGCCGGCATGGCATGAATGAAAAAACTGCTTATGATTAAAAAACCATCCACCAATCACAGAGCAGAAGTGTTTTTTTTTATGCTCTGGTAGCGGAACTTTTAGCCAAAAGTCTTTTAGCGGACACAAATTTGACTGATCGTTCTATTTTCAAAATTATTATAGTTGACTAAAAGTGTAATATAATGAATATTATAGTTGGGGAGTAAGTGAGATAGACTATAGAACATTGAAAAGTGAATGAAAAGTATGCAGTTATAGTTTCGTTTATAGTGTCCTAATTGACACATTAGGGTCGACGAGTAGAAAAAAGTAGATAATACTATACTATCCATACGTACCTTCGCGATGTTCAGAATGTACAATCAAGTTAATGTTACACTACAATATGGCACCTACTTAAGTTCCATTAACTTGATTATTTAATTTCATAATTCAGCTGAAGATGACCAGTTCTATATTTTTCTGATCTATATTTTGATTCCATCAATCATGCAACGAAATGTTGTCATACTCACCTAACACATTGTAATGAGTTAATTTGTTAGTATGTGAGTGAATTACCATTAGCCACGTTTTTCACCGACAATTCGCAGTCGTGTCGTGTTAGTCATACATACAATGTTGCAATGCCATGCTTCTTGTATCGTAAACCTCATCTGAGTTCAGCCTTAAAATCTGATCTGACCCTTGTTTTGTTAAGAAAACATTGCATTTCAATTGAAAAATAAATAATAAAAGCATTAAAAATGAAAATGTCGTTTTACAAATATGTGCCGTTTTTTTGATTGAGAAAAAAGCGGACGTTTTTAAGTTTAATCAAGCGTAGTTTTATTTATGATATCCTATCATTGGTAGGATTGATAGTTTTGACAGTGTAGTCAAATTATAATAAATTATTACTTTATAAATTTCTAACATTTAGTATGTACTTCTAAGTGTTTAATTTTAAGTACAAAAGATAAATATCGTTATATTATACCTACCTCAGCAAATTGACTAAGTTCCACGGTAACTTCAATTATTATTAAGACTTTTGTTGTGTATAATAAGTGACGATATAATACATAGATATACATTGTATAGACACTTTAATACATAGAAACCATGATCAAGGAACAATGATTTGTGTGATAATTAACACACAAATAAATGCTTTCACTTTGATCTGAACCTGGAACCTTCAGAGTAGGTAGGATCACTACCAAATACGCTAGAGCCTGATTTTAACTATCGTCTTTCACCGAAATAAGTAAAATTGTAATTACAACGGGCCCCTTTTTCCGTTCATCCACACGATTCCACAGTCACATTACCCATACAATGTTGCGAGGTTCTTTCTGCCGCTAACCACGTCTAACCCCAGCCTTCAGAGCTGACCCTATAATTTCTAAAACTGGTTCCAAAATTGGCGACCGAATAATGCTCGGGGCCGAACATTTAAATACTCCTTCATTAAAGGGAAATGAGATATTGTAATCACTAGGTTACTTGAAGTTTTTAACTTTTATTGCGTCAAATCTGTTTGCGCGAGTGTGAAATATTCTGTGGCGAAGAACTAGCCATTGGTAAAGATTTCAGGACCTGATAGCAGGTTTAGTTAATATTTATTTATTTATTTATTTTGTTCTATATTTAGGTAGTTTAAATAAGCCTACAAACCTCTTAGTAAGTACCTAATTACAATACTTCATTTCAATAAAAGGTTCGTTTTTTAGAGATTTTGGTTTTGTAGAGTATCTACCTACAAAATTATACAAGTGTAAAAATCAAATCATAAATATATCATAAAATAGATACTTAGTTCCTAATTCTATGAATTAATAACTAGATTTTGGTTTAATTATTTTTCGGGCGTATCTATACAAAAACCAGAAAAAAAAGATATTGATATAAATTCACTTTACTCCGGTAATTCATAGAACAAAATAAACTGTAGTAATTTAATTCCCAACCATTTCATATAAAAACATCTAAACCGGGATGGTTGTTTGACACCCGAAATCCGCATCCGCAATAATTTTGTACCGAAGTATGTTGTTATAAGCAGCCCATTGATATATATTTATATATTATATACGATTTTTTAACACGCCTTTAATAGAAACTTATTTGGCGGTCCAGTCCAATCCTTATTTATTTAAATATCCCCTAGTTCTAACTTCGATCGAACGCATAGCGTGCGATGTGACCCGTCTTGAAGGTGACTCTACTTCAGTACAGTGCATCATCTACATGTTTATAAATATTGTATCTACCTAATAATGGTACTTAAATAATATAATTTATTATTTTATAATTGTTCCTCTATATTCTGCTAGTAAGTGTTTGTTTTGGAAGAGGGGGGGGAGGTATTTAATTAAATGTAAACAATTTTGCAGTATCTTTTTGTTGAAAAAGCATTTACAAATTCAAACTAGGCACTTAATGGATCTAAATAATATAAATCACTGCATTTCCTTGTTACATCATTTATATGTATTTGCTATAAAACTTATTTTCATCTTGTGGTTTTCAATAAAAAGATAATGCTAATTAACATTTTTTTTATTTTCATAATTCAAAACAAAATTATATTACCTAATTATAAAATTAAATGTTGTAACCGAAATTGCCTGCCCATTAGTCGTCTACCTACTAACAGTGTCAATTGCTCATTACAACTCTCAACAAAAGAAACAAGCTTAATAGACATTAGTTTAAAAGAATCCTACTCAATAGACGGCAACGTCACCCTAAATTTCCCGTTAAACTTGAAAACAGCTTATTGATACTTATAATTTCAATGTCTATACTCCCTTTTGAAATAAGCTGCCAAGAAATTGGCCCGTCTACCGCACACCACCAAAACAAACACGGATACACACAAAAATGGACATAATAGCGATCCGTGAACTAATAATGGGGGAGAATATGTTTTATGGTACCCTGTTTTGAATACCGCATTTTTTAAACCTTAGTATTCTACAAACCGTCAAAGCACTGACACGTTCGTTGCACAAAATAAGCAACTAAATTAAAAAACCTATATGTTCCTATAAAATAAATAAAATTGTAAATTCACTCAAAATGGCTTTAAGCGACGTGTTCAACTTTCAAAACCAGAACAGATGCAAAAGGAAGTTTAGTTTGCCGTAGCGCCACCAAAAGTGTTGTGATAGTGAAGTGATATAACTCACAAAAAAAGAATGGATTCGGAAACGGTCGGATTGACAGCAATGGCGGCGGTGCGCTCGCGCACGTTGCCCGCCTGTCTGCGCCGCCATCTTGGATTAAGATCGATCATAGCAGCTGTGGGCTCATCAATAATATTGTGCACTTTCCACAGAGTTTATTTTGTTTGTATTCATATTTTTGTGTGTTTAAATGTGGTAGTGTATTTGTAATCAAGATGTTTACATGTTCAATTTGAGTTTGTTTATAAATTAATCCATTAATAGTCAAGGCCAGTATGAGATGTGGTAGTACCTAAATGTAAACAATACAATCTACATTTTGGGTGTAATTATAATTTCATTTTAAGAATGAGTTCATCGTTTGTTTGTTACTTTTTACGTGTATCTATATTTTCTGTAAAAAGTAGAGCTTAAGTGTGGTCTATCTATGGAATATTGGATACATTTTCGCCACAGACATTGATATCTACATATCCTGCATTGTTATACAACATATTAGGAAATAATTGAAAAATATCAGGATGTTCAGTTCTTATAAAAAAAAAAAAATTCTTCTCTCTACATTTTACAAGTAGGCACACGTATTCTGAGTAAGGATTAATATATAGGTAGTATAGTGCGATTCTTCCACTGGCAAACCAAGTTGGCCATCCATACATACATTCATACAGTTTTTACACGCAAACATTGAATATTTTATGCAACACTGCCGATATCATGAGCATCGGGAAATCTAAATTTATCGCGCTAGGGATCTGGTTCCCAGCCGTGACCTAGCCTAGGTTGTTACGCGTTGCATCGGAAATCACTGCCATGGCTGCATCATCTCACTTTGCATTCTGTAAACAGTAATTTTACAATTGCTGGATTGATTTGGATGAACTAGACTGAGCACTACACTAGTCAGATTTGCTAGTTTTTTTTTAAGCTGTGAAACATGATAAACGCTTTTAAGATTTGCCTATTTCATTCTACTCTGTGAAACAGGATGAAAAAAATCTGAAACGCGGTAGTATCTGCTAATGTTTTATTCTGGTTGCTGCGTTTATATAAAATCATGTATATTTTTTAATAAAAATTTTATCATGAACAAAATACCAAATGTTATGGAACAAAAATTCTAAACGCGGTACTATCTGCTAATGTTTAATTCTGCTTGCTGTATCTACATAAAATCAAGAATATTTTTTATAATAAATTTTATCACGAAAAATCATCGAACAAAAAATCTAAACGCGGTATATCTGCTAATGTTTAATTCTGCATGCTGCGTTTATATAAAACCATTAATACTATTATAATAAATTTTATCACATATTATAGAACAAAAAAAATATATTGAACAAAACATTATATTAGTGCTGAAATTGTAGAAATAGGTGTGTATTATTCATAAATTTTGAATTAATCGCAATCTTAACCAGTAACCTTTTAGTATGACGCTAATAGTAAGTAGGTACAATATTAGTATTCTTGTGCATTCCCATTTTTATGTTTAAATTATGATAATTATTTATTACTTACTCTGTTATATCTTAAAAAGTGTCTAAATCGCCATTTTACCTTCCCTTTGTACACTGAGAGTAGAATATCTAGAGATAAATCATAGATAATGTAGGTTGCATGCAGCGGAGGCCCGTGCTTAGAACATAAAAATAGAATCCAGTGATTGAGTGATAATTATTGTTTTCAGACAGCCTGCGCATAAAACGTTTGATGACAATTATAGTTATTGTTATTACACCAATCATCCGCATCCGCAATTAAGTAGTTATTAATTACATTTACATTTAATTATACTTAAAATACAAAATGAATCGGACTTCTAAAGTCTAAGTAAAATCTTTGGGCATTACATTGTAGGAGAATAAAAAATAAAAATTGTAATATATAGGCACCTACGTCGTAACTATTTCCTTAATTTTTTTGCATCAAATTGTATGAGTATTTAGTGATACTTTAGCCTTGAGTCCGTCCCATATACCAGTCTATAATTCATCTTCGTTTGTTGAACAAAAAATGATGATACTAAATAAGTATTACAAGTCCGCCGGTCGCGTGACGTCATAGGATAGCCCTCCATCCACAGCTATGATTCGATGCGATGATCTGCTTCAATTCAACATATTGAACGATACCTCTTGTACTAAACATCTTCTTTAAGAATCTCCGCAGTGAAGTGTGACGATAACCTGAAAAACAAATAATTGTAATTAACTTACATTTGAATTGTAGGTTTACACTACATATTTCGAAATGTTATTCTATTGAATAAACACTTGTGCAGTAAATAAAATACAGATAAAATCCTGTAAACGGAATATAGTGAAATTTCCACACTTAAATCGAAAACTTTCATACTTTGACTAGATCTTTAGGTGCCAAATCAATAAAATTTATGACCGTCTTAAAATGAAATTTCCATAGTTCTCATTTTTCGTATGAAAATTAATTAATTAAGATGTGCAAGTCAAAAAAATTGCGAGTAATACTGAATATAGATTCAGTATGACAAGTAGCTATTTTTAGAGGTATGAACAGAACACATAATTTTTTACGAATTTCATTCATAAATTTTAGTCATTTTACCCTATTCCTTTCTTCTGAGCAAGTCATCTTTTAGCAATATACCCTATCAACGATATTTAAGGTACTTTCCCTTCATGTCCCATGCTTTTGGGACACTGTACACCTATCTGCATTTGCTCCATTATTTTCTGGTAGGTAAGTAAATCTATGTAGCACCTCAAGTATTTATATTCTCCATCAAATCAGATAGAAGTCATTATTGAAATCCAATTTCCCACTTCACTTCTATTTTTTATATTGTTCCAAAGTTCCAATAATATAGACATAGACACGTCGTAGGGAAATCATTTAGAATACAAAGAATTTTGTTTATTTTCAAGCTTTAATTTATCTTAATACAAGCTTGAAGTGTTAAAACTTCATCATAGCTCGGGACTGCTTCTTACTTATTCATGAACATTTTCGCTTCGCTCCGCATGGGCGGCCATCCTGAAGGCAATTAATCGAGCCGCGCGGGAAGCTCAACACTGAGCGTAGTTCAGTATGCAAATAGAGTCTAGTTTCTTTTAGCAATCTGGTAGGTCCCAGTGAGTCGACGGTTTTAAATTATTGTTTAGGAAGCAAAGATTTTGATCGTAAGTTTACCTATCGTTAATAAAATGATGTCTAATTACATGTAATTATAATACCTACATTCACAATTTTTAAGGTATGCCTTATCAGTCCAGCTGGAAGTATGTGAGTGTTTTGTAGACGTGTGGGAAAAGAAATAAATCTCGCCAGGTTAGGTGCTGAGACTAACTATTTTTAAAATATAATTGTGGTTTTCTTTAGTAGCTGCGAGTCAAACTTCGTAAATAATAAAATTATGACGTATGTGTACATGACTTAAAAAATATCATAGGTACAATAATTGCCTTTTTAATTTCCGTAACATGTACACGTTATTAAAGAAAATTGAAACCACAATTAATTTCACGTAAGCTATGCGCGGTACATTTCATATTGTTCTTTCCTTCAATGCAGATGAATCGTTGTCAAACAGGTTTGAGTCTTCTATGTTGCTCAGTAAAGATTATTTTGGATAAAAGCTTTTTGGTCGTAAAATATCCGTATTTAGTGGACTTTCTGTGGACGTCATAAAGGTTGCTTTAGCGTATTATTTTCAATGGGTGTAAGATATTTTGCTCTTATCTGCATTATTTACAGGCTTTCGTGCCGAAACTAGCATTTCATTGAACAGAACAGTGAATCCTCTTTTCGAGCTAAGGCGAGTTTAATGGTATTATGCTCTATAGGTAACCTAGATGTAGCCTAGTTCCCGTTCATTGTTAGGCCATTAAAATTGCTAATCCATTGAAATTACTTAATGGACTTGGTATTTAAGGTAACCATTATTATGGAATTAATTTTGAATCTAATGCATTCATAAGTGTAGTGTGTTTAATAATTATTTACATTGTTGTTAAAGGGAAAGCTAATTATTTTAGTTAAAGTTTTCTTATTAAATAGATCGTTTCTTGGTACTTATTGTGGCACTTACGTTGACTTTGATAGGTACCATTAAGAAAAAATAGGAAATCCTACCAATAAATACACTTCTTCATTTCCTCTTTGGGCACTTGACATTCATGATCAGTAAATTATCGCCAAATTAGATTCGAAATAAAAAAAACATTGACTTTATAATGGGCTTGTATTGGACAGTCTACTAGACACTTAATTAGTAGTGTTCTTGGTCAATCATACGATACCTCGGAACAAATGCTTCTGGATTGGTCATGCCAATCACGAATTCGACGCGCGCCTTGTTATGACGAGCAATAAACTTTATGCACACCACTTCAGTAGGAATCACCAATTACCGGGCTATAAAAAAAACTGTTACAAACGACTATTTAACATATTGTCGATTATTACCTTAGAGAAAGCAGCAACTGTTAGAGTTAAGAATATTTGTAGATTTTTGAACTATGATTTTCTAAATCGGTTATTGTCTGCCGCATTTTGTACTACCAAATACGAGCCTCTTGTATTTATGTCAATCGATTTGAAGTTCCATCGATTTTGTACACAATCAGGTAGCTATTAAAATACAACGGTGGGGAAACGAACAGTCTATCTATTTTTGATAACGGAAGCACCCAGCCTATAGTTTCGTTCCATTATGTATTTGTATTTTTTTATTTGCAAGAGAGAGGAAGATAAACTTGCTAAAACGATTTGATAAAATCTGTTTTCTGTTAATGCATAAGTCCTTCAATATACTCAGCTTTATAACCTTCTCACGTGCAGACGTATTTTATTACAATTACAATCATATACTTATGCATCTCTTACCTATTCAAAATTAAAAAAAAAAAATTATGAAGGTTTATTTATTAGGTATAAATAAACTAATTTATATTTAAGTATAAACTAGTACGTAGGCACATAAATGTTAAACTTCTATGTTGCACTAGTCACTATATTTTTGTCCAAGATCATAGAAATTGGCACCATACGTTAGCTTAAATTGTTGCTGTAATTTTCAAGGCGAGAAAATAGTTAGAGCGCACAGTCGTAATAAACTTTACTGTTGGAATGAAGTGATTTCAAAGAAATAGATAACTATAGTTATCGTAGTTTAGCTTTAAAGTGACCACGGCCGAAACGCCGAAAGCTCAAATCCATTTAGAAATACATGCGGGTAAAAAAACAACATGTCTATTATAGAGGCCGTTTTTTACAGCACACCGGTCAGGAACACAATCGTAAATTATAATTTAGTAACCCAAAAGCTACGAAATTAAGATATCCACCTTTCCGCCAAGGCGGCGTTTCTTTGTGTTTGAATTTAACGTTCAGTGTTGTCCTAAAATTTGAATGCAATGGACGTTCGACGAATCAGCGTAGTGTGAGCCGAATTCTAGTGTCTAATATGCAAGTGACCTACCACAGGACGAATCGTTGGCGGCCTTCACAAAGTGTTCATGTGATGCTATACACGTACAAACAATTTGCACTTTGAAATATGCAAGCGCGCCCAAGAAGACTTGTCTGGCATGAGCATCACAACAGCCTTTTTTGACGCTGCATAAGTCATAAGTGTATTATAGTGCTGTAATTGTTCTAACAGTGTTCGCTTTTACTTTTTCACACGCGTGGAAGATGTTGGCGGTCAACGCACGAGTGGTGGTATCATCGGCGTATACGCAGAATTTTAATTGGAATTTC
>JALPQI010015503.1:0-23304 GCA_025490895.1 Thaumatotibia leucotreta
TGAGCTTACCGTGGGACTAGGTCGATTTGTGTAAGATGTCCCAAGATATTTATTTATTTATTTTATTTTTTATTTAACAAACCTATTTACTGTAACCCATAATAAAAGTACAAGAAGTGTAAAATATTTATACCATAGGAGTTTCTTTAGCTACGTAGCTGACTTCAGTCCGTCCTCGCAGCTCCACCGTGCACCCGTGCCACGTGAACACCGCCACTTTAGCCCCCGTATGGAACTCATACGGTTTCCCTTTGACTAGTTCAGTGCCAAACAACTCCGCGTAACCACTCTTAACCTATAAACACAAACGAAAGAATACCTTAATAAGCATCGGTATCAACGTAGAAATATTTATAATACAATAGTAACTTGGTTTTAGTGTTACATTACCTCCAAAACAACTTTCTCGTTCTTGGATTCAACTTCGAAACGAAGTTCAGAATCAGGCTCTAGTTTAAATTCCTGTAGTTGAACTTCAGTCATTTTGTTTTTTAATTGAAGCTTAGGCGCAACTTGGTGCTTTAAATATTTAAATACAAATTGTATGCTTTTCTAATTTTTATTTAAAAATCTAAACAAATCCACGATAAAAACAACACATATGTCACTTATTACTTTTTCTTTTTTTTTTGTAAGCCGAGAGTAAAGCGCTGAGGAAAAAGGTGATCAAACAGCCAGTATTAAAACAGTTCGAAAACGAGTACATTTTTACTAAGCTCAATAAAAACGAATTCTCACCTGCTATTTTTAGATCACGTTATTATTATAATTTAATTATAATTACAGCCATGTCCATCTACATACGAAAATCGTGCCTAATTCAGCATGACTTTGAGCCATTACAACATGAGAAACGGAATGTAAATGTAAGATTTGCTCCTGTTAGAACAAAACGCCAACGATTATTTATTTAATTTCGTTAATGTGATAAAACAACAAATCTTATTACTTATTAGTTATAAAAACGTATAATCTAAGTTTCATCAAGTACTTTAATGTCATGTACACAGTATACATTAACTCTGCATTTTTTATTGGCGCAAGATAACGTAACTCGTAGTGCAATATCCAAACGCTGACAACGACATTTCATTTCAAAATATTATTTTGGAATGGAGATTTGGAGAAAATAACATTCATTGTTATCAAATTTGTTCCACAAAAATGGAGAATTCATTTTTTGAATATCGAGACCAGTCTGGAGTGGAAGTAGAGAGTGATTCAGATACTGATATTATCGAGGAAAGTGTTCTCGAGGATTTGATGCCAAAAACTCCAATGAAAACACCCATGAGGAATAACCACACTGTTGTTCCAGATTCAGAAGAATCTCTTGTTTACGGTTGGTGAAAATTATTTTTACACTGTATATACTATATATTTGACCATTTATATAGTATGTGTAATTTTGATTAAAATAGGCAATGACTGTTATTCAATAAAATACTATCAATTACTTCAATTGCAAATTTTTTGAAACATCAAAATACAAAGTCTTACCAAAACATAATTTAAAATATACACAGTACACAGCCAAGGAAATTTATTCATATATATATACTTATTTCACATTTATCACTATGATTGTCATTAAAGGTCAAATACATTTCCTTTACTGTCTATAAATGCTTAAAAAAATGATGTCCCCGTGCACATTAATTGTGTGTAATAAGAACATATTTATAAGAGCATTCTTTCGATACATATTTTGGAACTTGACAGTATATAGGATGAACAATTCACTTGGGTATTGTGTAGATTTGTCGATAACATACATGTACTGATATTAATTTCCTTTACGCAAATATGATTACAGATTTGAATCCACAATATCAAAATTATATTGAATGATATCTGAGTTGAATTCTAAATATTGTATGGGATACAATGGCTGATTGTGACAATTTTATAACAACAGCCTTTGTAATTACTGACTTTCATGCTATAAATTATTTGTATTTAGTATTTAAAATAAACAATATACTTCTGTTTGTGTCGGTAAATTGTTTAACATGTTTGTAGACACTAAGTGATATCATAAGCAATGGGCTAAGGGCAAAAAAAAACTATGCAACTGCTAAATAGTTATGTCTGCTAATTTGTTAAAATTTAAAGTGTAATATTTGCCAGATGATTGCATAAGATTAATTTAATCTTTAAAAATAATGTTTCAGATGGTTCAGAAGATGAGCATGACATTCCACAGGCTCCCAAGACTGTTGTAAGAAAAAATATCACTGAGAACTATGTCATAGGAAGCAGTGATGATGGTAATATATAGAAAGTGATCTGATTTAAAACTAACATGCCTAGACCTACATATATGTGTAAACCATATATCGTTTCACTTGAATTGCATGAAATAATTGCTAAGATGCCTTGGGGTAATTCCAAAAGTAGTGTAATTCCGAAAATCACAGGTAGATCACTCGTAATTATATCATCGTAAATGTTTTAAAATTACCCAGCGTTTTTTGACATTCAGAATTTTCCCATATTAGACTAATACTTCAGCACAGGGACCGAAATCAATATTTTAGAAAAACCTCTATATATAGCCCAATATTTTAAAATGTTTTATACTCTTTATGTACTACTCGATATTTTATGTAATTTACAACATTATATTTTTAAATTACATTAACTTTAATTTATATACTGAAGTTAAAAAGAATAGCCCTCAAGATTTATTTTAAATATATAATAATATATGGTTTGCCAATGGGCAAATACCATTAATGACCTACTCAAATACTTAACTACTAGCTAAATGCCTAACTCACACAGGCAGATTGCAGTACTAGAGGATCTTACATTTTTTTTTTATACATATATATACCGAAGTACGGAAATAAATGCTATTTTTTGTATGGAGAAAATACCGGTTATAAAATTCCAACTAGCGCATTTCATCAACATTTGTCATGAAAACATAATTCAGTAGGCTTATGATGGTACCGTGTCTAATCGTTTGTCGTTGTTGCCGTCGCGTTCTAACAAGTACAAAAAAGTTCTAGCAAGTGCAAAAATGACCAGTAGCACGATAAATGGATAGAACGAGACCATCATAAGCTACCAGAAATAGTCATATAACATTAGAAATACTATCATCATATCATGTTCATCAGATGGCAGTAGACAAGCCAGTAGACAATCACAACACATGCCGTCCAGCGATGCTGCCAGCTCTTCTGATGAAGGTATGCCATGTTCATTTTCCTCATTTATGCTGCTAACCAAAAGACATCTGCTTGTTAGCATACATCCATGCACATGTACGGGCATTTTTACTTTTTGGGTCACCCAATTAGCGTAAAGTTAAAAAACCTTAATTACAGTCAGCTTTGTAACGAAAATTAAGCACTAAATTTCGATAATAAGTCGGTTTTGGTGTTAATTTTACAAACTATAAGCCATATTATATAAAAGCGCCATTCGAGTTTAAATTCCTAAAGACGTACTTAACTGTCTTTACAAAGCTGACTGCAATAAGATTTTTTAATTTCACGCTAATTGGGTGTACCTAAAAGTGAAAATACTCGTACACTCTTTATTAAGGCCGATTCAGACCGGACCGCGTCGCTGCCAGCCGCTGCGATCCCTTTCGTTGTGAATTAATTTTAGACTTTATCTACATATCAAAAAATATCAGTGTCGCTTGAAATACTCGTAAAAGTCGCGCGGTGCCGCTGATATATGCATGATGCATACTTGGTAGTTCGTCCCATGCTTAGTTAAGTATGTGTAATTTTTGTATTTTAATTTGTACAGTGCTTTGGTTTAACTGTAATGCTGTATAAACATTGTTAAAAATAATAAATAAATAAATCACTCATACCCGCCTGTCGCCCATGACAGCGGCCACAGGAGGCGACGAGCGGCCGCCAGCGGCCATTCGGTCTGAATCGGCCCTTATTTTATAAAGGGAAAGATCATAGGAAAGTTTTGCAGATAAAGGCGGCCTAAAGCTGTTATTAAAGATGCTCCTTTAATAATTTGTAGCTTTACGTCACATATTTTATCGTTCTGGAGCTGGCCGTGCATTTAACATTTATCCACATGTGAAGCGTGACTCGTGAGCGGACTCTCGTGGTCATAAGCAGATTTGTGATTGGTGAAATATAGTATGACCTTGTATATTGATCCTTCACCCCATTTCCCGTTGCCGGAGGTGCAGGTTAATGTCCCGGCTGCGTTCTCCCATTACTTCCTTGTTTTCTTGCAGAACCGTAGGACATCCCTGAGGTCGACGTCCTTGAGTTCTTTCTTCTCCAATCTATCCCTGCCAAACACATTGTGTCTTGCCGCTGCATACATAATGCATTCCGCCAGCAAATTGCCCTCGTGGGTAAATTGCCGTACAAAGCAGCTCAGTCAATTTAACAAATGCATGACCTTGACATAAACGTATTCAAATTTGAATTCTAACATGCTGTCAATAGAGTCCAGAATAAATGATGCATACATCACTATGCATTTAAGGGTTAAACGTACCTGTCCATAAGACTTTGGTTTTAAACTATGTGCTATTATTAGAGTTCAAAAGTCATTGGGCGTTTTTGACCCGCTTTATGATTTTTCGCGTACAGAGACCAAACTAGCTTTAAAATAAAGAATTAAATCTCAGTTTTCTAAATATGTAATTTTCCCGTATAAAAACCGGGAAAAAAAAGTTATTCGATTTTTTGTATCCGAAATAGTGTTTTTAATGTTTTTACTTTCAGCATTGTATAATTGCGTAAACGGTTGTGACCTGTAACGACCCGCCCCTCTCTTATAAATAATACTAAAATTACTTAGTCGACTCTCCTGCTTTTAAAGTTTTGGCCATGAAGAAGTGTGATCGTCTAGAGATTGATGGTGGACCCTAACATTGTTTCATAGTAACCTAGAGTCTTTGACAATAACAGAATATGTGGAGCTTGTGGAGATAAATAATAATGCCTAGACTAAAGAATAAGGAAGTATATTCGCAAATTAAAAGAAGATTAATAATAATTCAAACAGTCACATTATGATAAAACATTTTGGATGGCATAGCAAAACATAATTAATCAAATAGGAAAACAATTAGTAACTTAAAGTATAAATTTATAATGTAATTCACTAATATTATAGAGCACCACCTGCAGAGAGAGAAAGGCAAACATGAGAATTTAAAATATAAATGTTTAGTATACAAGGTTAAAAAAAACAATAAAAATAATTATTGTTTTTTTTTCCTAATCCACTACCAGCTATTTCTTGTCGCGGCTAACTTGTGATAGTCCATTCCTTTGCTTTTCTACCAGAGTTTCAAAGGAATTTAAACATATTTTTACAACGATTGTACTCTTAAGTACCAAATTAATATAATAAAATAGAACAATGGAAGATTTTCCATATCTCTAGTCTACGTTCATATGAATTCTTAAAAGAACTCACATCTATATTGTACATGTGATAGTGTTACTTCATCATGTACGAACTATCATCAAGCAGGATGTGGTCTGCGACCCTAGGCTAACCTAACAGACGCTACCAGCATTTCGGAAAGCCTATTCCAAGCGAGAAGAAATGCCAAGAAACTCGCTTGTACTGAGATTTCAGCTCAACTACCTGCAACAGTCATTATTTATATAGAGTAGAAGGAGTACTGTAACGGCCTTAGCCTATCCATTACTACCAATGTCATTTAGAATTCCAGATTTTAAAATCTATATGCATAAGAAGTACCACATTCAAAGTATAGTGGTTACCAACTTCTGATCTTATGTTACATTCGATCAGTGCTAGATCCAATCGGTTTTCCAAATAATTCACCAGATCCTGTAATGGATTACAGATTATTTCTATTTTAGCATTTATTGTATTCAGTAAGTTGAACTCAAATTAGATTTAAAAAGTTGATATGCTAATTTTAAAGCATAGGTAATCCATTATAATGGATTCCTTAAGATTTGTATATTTAAATACAAAGAGCCCTCACTTAGGGTAAACTTTAGATAAGTAGGTATGTAAGTATACATAGATATTTGGTCTAGATTACTAATAAGTAACCTAAGTTTTATTGTATAATATGAAAGCAAAGACTAAATTACTTCATAGCCTCTTTTGTGCTGTAAATAGTAATTTATTTTATACTATATCAATATGTATGAAAGTTTAGATTTGGATACAAATATATATTATAAATGCAGTAGTCTTGAGTATATTAAATACTTGATCATTATACTGTGCCTTTTTATGTATAGTATTTATAAAGATGGATAAGATATTAATGGTATTTCAAATACATATTACAATGGTTTTCATGTGTTCAACCTAGATTACTAGATTAGGTAATTGGAACTTTATTTCCAAAACAAAGCAGCTGCTCTGAAAATTATACATGCACACAAAATAGGTAATTTACACAATGAAATCCCATAAAGATAATGGTATAAATTCTTCTAAATGGTAGGTTCAGGTTACTGAGATCATATTTCCTTGATGGAAAAACAGCACACTGCTCTGTGCACTATACGTACTACAGACAGACATTTCTCACAGAATAATGATTGAAATTTCGTAGCACCAGGATATCTCTCAACATTAATCTCTACTTGTTAGTAGATCTCCGATCCATATACTATCAATATGCAACCCTTTGACGGGCGAAAGAACGGGAGTTGGGTCCAAAGGCCTATAGTCAACATCTCGCTAAGACAAACAAAATTAAACACTTACCAGTTACTTTGAACTCACTTTCTCATCAAATTCTATGTCATCTGACTTAAATTTAATACACTAAAACTTTCCTAAAAACTTGTCAAATACTAAGACAACACAGTTCCTGAAATCGCATTGGCCATTTCGTTATCACCGTTCGGTTTCCACAGCCGACGCTTTACATAGAGGGTTAGTAAATACACAAAACAAATACATAAAAGTGACCTCGAATGCAAATGCAATCTACTCTAGGTGTTGTTAGTAACCCAAATATCTCCTAGATTATTATTTCCCATTGTTTTATATTTATGCAACATAGGTACGTTAACCGGAAGAAACGGGCGAATTTAAATATGAAACTCACTTTTTATTCCCAAGGCTAGGTGTATTTTATGTAGGTAATTACTGTAAAGTTAACACTCGATAAGATAATCAAAATCTCACCAAATCGAAGGTATTTGCAACTTACTCCACATTTTAATCTACCACGTGACCACCTTCCAGAGCGACCGTACCTTCTCCATCTCAGCCAGAAAATTCCTCTTTTTGCAAAAAATGGCGTCTATTTATCGGGTTTTCGAACTGCCTAAAATGTATCACTAAAAATCTCGAACCAAGTAAAACGTTGCTACTATTTAATATCGACCTTATTTTCTACAACTTTAAGTTTATTTTATCTTGACTCTAGGTTCGACATAGAATCCCTTACTTTCTATATGATCTTTCGCCATCTTTTCTAGGATTTTGCACACGTTACTAGCATCGTCCTTTTTAGATTTTAAATTTAGTACTGATGTTTGATCTAGCGATTATATTTCGAATATACTTTTTAGTTCGAATATTTATTTTAATTGTTAGTATTTTATAATACGAGTCCGACTAGACCCACTATCGCGTATTTCAACTGTCGCATTGAACGGAAATGAATTAATTCAATGAAGTACTTCGTTGACTATTTACGATCGTTTAATATCTTAATATTCGCCAATTGCGTTGGTTTACTATGGATACATATATAAAAATTATAAATATAATTATGGAATATATGTAGCAGTTCAAACGGACTGTTACAGACCTTCTTTTCTGGTTTCGCCTTGCAAGAATGCGACTCATATCACTCAGTAGCACTTACATTTACCTACATTCCTAGCCCTATTTCGTTTGTGTACGTAGTGGGTCATATGCCCGAACAAAATGCCCAATGACCTTTGAAATGTATTTTTGTCTGTGTTATGCAATAGAGGGTACACTATGAAGCCAATCTTATCTTTCACCAGAGGAAGCATCTCCAGAGCTAATCCCAAAACGCCGGCCACCCGCGCGCCCCAAATCCCTCAACACCACTACCGACTCCCCTGTCATACGCCGAGTCAAGAAACGAATGGTCCTTCTAGATTCTGACACAGACAACTCTATAATCATAGAGAAAGACGGGAAATCCAAAATGAAGTGTCTCAAGGACACACCCTTGAAGATTGATGGTGGGAAAGATGGCAAAGTTAATGATAGTGAGGAATCTGATGAAGATATGGAAAGTGGTAGTGATGCGAAAAGTGAGAGTGGTGATAGTGGTACTAGTCATTATGATGAAGCTATGGATCAGGGTAAAGATGACAATGACAGTGAGGAGGATGTTCCTCATAGTAAAGGTAATGATGTTTTATTAACTTTCTTAGATTGTATATGGGTGAATCAATTTTTTTCTGACTGTTAAATATTACCATGGTTACGGTCGCCTGAGTGGTGGTTTTATGCAAAATTATTAATTTAAACTATGCAAACATACATTTTTCTGGTATTAATAAGCCCTTTCCTTAATGGGCCGCCTACAGACATGCCGTACATACATGTGTGCATTAGCATTCATGGCAATATTATGTTCTTCTTGCCCGCCACATAAATTCTAAAGTAGATCGCAATTGTTAACACAACCAAAAACCTCCTCCTTTGTTCTGAAGTAAGTCAATAAAATAGTACATTACGATACAAGTGCGAAAAATATGAAATTCGAAACGAGTGGCGGTGTTTTAAAACACGACCGAAGGGAGTGGAGTTACGAATTTCCTTTTTGCACGTGTCTCTTACGATGTTTTTTAGTAGTAGTCTCCGAAGTTTTGGACCTGACGTAAAATGAGCCACTTCTCGCACTAGCGCGTAGAAAAGGCACCATCTGTACTAAAATAGTACATTTCGACACAAGTACAAAAAAATTTTTTTTCGACGAGGGTGAAAGTTGGAGCCCAAGTGAAACGAGGGCGACAATCACCCGAGTTCAAAATAAGTTTTTACACTTATATCGAACGACTTTTTTCATAACAAGTGCCTTAAAAAGAGAAATTTACGTAAATCAATTTCTTATATTTTGTAAATCTTTCATACTAGCTCATTTCTTAAAGGCGCCGAAGTCATCCAAAGCGAACTCAGTAACGACAACGCAACGGACAACCGTCCCGACGACGCGACGGACGACTGTCGCCACGACGCAACAGACAAAGGCCCCGACAACGCGACACACGACGATGTCGCGTCGACTCACGACGATGTCGCGTCGACTCACGACGATGTCGCGTCGACTCACGACAGTCGCGACGATGCGACGGACGACGGTCCCGATGAGGACCAGATGGCTATGTCGCGCGCCACCAGAATGAGTATTATGGGCATAATACCGAAACAGAATGATAGCGACGAGTCTGACTTTATCGAGTCTGATGAAGTAAGTTACTATTTCTTATTACTTAAAGAAAGTCTGCAGATAAGTTTCTGGACCCGGGCAAGTTAAACTACATCATACGGCTCGGCCACGAACATGCAGGAATTGATATACAAGGCTACTTTAAACTAAGCTTAAACAACATGCAATGATTTTGAAAAAATGCTTACCGCGCTTTCGCGCATGCCGAGCCACTTGCAGTGTGGCAGAACCGTTCAACTAAGGGAGGCAGCAGATTCCTTTAAATGCTGTGTATATTTTACTGCGATCGCCAACTCGCTGGCAAAGCATGCTGATTATGGCATTTACTTCCTAAAATCATGCTGTATCTAGTCTTTTGGCTGATAATGATGATAAAAGGTTAAGAAAGCCCAAGTCATGACGTCAAAATGTAAAATTTTCGATAGCTTAGTCTTATTTATTTCAAGTTTTTTAATGTTTACGGAATAATTGCATTTAAACACTTGCCGGTTACATACTCGTACTGGTATAAAACCTATCGGTGCTTGCACGCAATTTTTATTACATTCCTTGGTCATCATCATTATCATCTCAGCCATAAGACGTCCACTGCTGAACATAGGCCTCCCCTCTGGACCTCCAAATGTACCGGTTGGATGCGACCTGCATCCAGGGTGTCCCGTCGGCGTTCATAAGGTCGTCTGTCCATCTTGTGGGTGGACGTCCTTACATTCCTTACGTACACTAAATTCAAACATCGATTTAAGCTAATACGAAAATCTCAAACAAAACAGAATTTCTAAGTAACGTATACATTTCAGAGCGAAAAACGTAGCTTCGGAGGTTCAACCGAAAGCTTAACCGACCTACCCCCCGTCTCTACAAGCCGTATACCTCTCGCCGAATCCACACGAAGGGCCACGGAAATGCACATACCTCTAGAAGAATCCGATAGCGACACAGATCTACCCAGAGTTAATGTAACCAGTCGGACTCCGCATAAACTAAAAACACCAAAAGTTTTGACTCCAACAAAACCTGACTCGGACAATGACGATTCAGTGTTAACCTGCTCGCCTATACAAAGTCCTTTACGCGATGTTACAGCGCAATTTAATAATTCACCGCAAAAAGCTTTGAAAGATATAGTATTAAAAAATATAACAGAGGGCGATAAAAAGAGTTACTATGATGGAGAAGTTACAGTGGTTGATGATTTTGCTGAACCGAAAAGTAAGACACCTAAGTCAAAATCTAAGTCAAATAGTTATTATAATGGTGAAGTGACAGTGGTAGAAGAAAAGACAGTGAAAGGTGTGGAAAAGGTGTATGAGGATGAAGATGTGGCTGTGATAGAGTCGGTGCCAGAAGTTATCATGCTGAGTAGCGATGAGGAGGATGAGGTGAGTACTATTGTGTGCTATCTTCAACAAATTCGCGCGCGATATAGATGTACTAGTTTTGACCTGGGACCTATTGCATAACAAATTAAAATTACGCGTATGGCATTGGTCTCACCGCGAGCTACTAAGCTAGCTAGTTACAAGCTAGAGCCCGGCGGTGATAGCTGATAGCTGGGCGAGTATCGCCGTGTCTCTCTTGTTTACACGGGAGTGCGTATCTTTTGTTCGTGTTTATAGCCGATAGTTCATAGCTTAGTAGCTCGCGGTGAGACCAGTGCCTTAAGACGCGTTCACAATGGCTCCAATGGAAGACCAGCGCTGGACTGTTTACAGGCCAGCAATATGCTGAATTGGAGACCATTTTGTGACACTATTTTTTTTTCTATTTTTATATTCGTGTTCCGTTCGTATTTTATGTATATATGTATCATGTTTGCCGTGTGGTGACGGCAGTAAGAATACATTTGTCACCACCCCAACTCCCCCTGCGGGTGTCGTAAGAGTCGACTAAGGGATTAAAGTGTCACTGACCATTCTACAAGATTGATGATGGGCAGCAGCGTCATCATAGTGG
The DNA here is from genome assembly GCA_025490895.1 of Thaumatotibia leucotreta. Classification (NCBI taxonomy): domain Eukaryota; kingdom Metazoa; phylum Arthropoda; class Insecta; order Lepidoptera; family Tortricidae; genus Thaumatotibia; species Thaumatotibia leucotreta. Next base: position 11,342 of record JALPQI010015503.1, read on the forward strand.
ACACATTACTGCGATCGCCAATCCGCTTGCCCAGCGTGGCGATTATGGGCATTTACCTCCTAATACGTCTATACGCATAGTTAATAGGAGAGGCCTACGTCCAGCAGTGGACTAACATAGGCTGATGATGATGTATCATATTGTGTCACAAATAAATGCTTTTTCTTTCTTTCTAATATTACAAGCGGAAGTCTGTTTTTTATCTGATTTTATGCTGATTTTATACAGATAATCCCAAGATAGTACCTGGTCGAAGCCTTTCCTGACCACATCTCTTGGCAATCCACTTTATGTGTTGTCTGGCAAACCAATTTGTCCGTAGGAAAAGCGGCGCAATTTAAATATGTAAGGGTGAAGTACTATTTACGCTGTCTCTCATGAAAAATTTGAATATGTCGCCTTTTCTACTTTTTGGTTTGCTATACATATTTTCTTATGGTCATACAATAAAAGTCCGTGGCTACAGTCTATAAAAAAAGCGGCAATTATAAAAGAATATAGGCGTGGGGTGTTAACGCCCATACTAAATTTTAATTTTACCTCTTAGTTTTATTTGTCAGGCTAATATAACCGCGGCCTTAGGATCCAAATCGCAGTAAAAAAAAACGATATTTTCGTATACCTATGTCGACTTCATTTTGAAATATTTTTTTTCACTTAAGTAAATAAATTACTAATTCTTCTAAAAATTACATTAGACTAACTCCAAGCCAAAATAAACCATTTGGAAATACATTACGATACGAGTGCGAACAAAATTAAGTGTAAAACGAGTGGAGATAAATTATCACTAGCTAGTGGGTAGCTTTTACCGTGATTCGAAATGTCATCATTAAATTGAAGGTAGTTTTAAAATTAATAACCGACAAAAAGCAAATGTGTTAGCGTGGCGAACTGTGAATTGTTACTTTAATTTATTTATTTCGAGCGATATTCTGATATAATTATAATTTTGTGTCAATAATTTATTCCTATTTATGTAGTGCTGTTGTGCAAATAAGAAGAAATGCCTAGAAAGTCTACAGAAACGGTATTGTAATATTTTTACTTTGTTACCTTTCTTGAATTTTTCTAGCTAAGTAACGTACTTCTTTACTACCTTTTATCAGAACGAAAATGAGAATAGTAGACGAAGTATACAAAAAATAGTAATTAATCGATGTTATTACTTTTAAATTCTAAAGGAAATTACGTAATATGTATCGTCAAATACTTAATTTAAAACCTTACTAGACAAAGTCGTGCCACATGTTATCGGAATTATTTAAGTTTTTAATCGCTTTTAATGAAATATCGCAATTTTTTATTAAAAGTATAAATTGTAAGGTAGAATTCTATAAAATGAAAATACAATCATGTCAATTTTATTCAAATAAACAGCAGTTTATAGCTTATGAACACGGCTACCTATTTACTTTTTTATATTATGTCTACAGAGTAGCAAAAGTGCAATACGAATATATTATTATATCTTCTTGTTTTTCCGAGTTAGAACATTTAATAAGCTAATTTGTTTTAGGTTAGTTCAGTGTGATGTTTAATGATATACAGGTGTAGTGAGAAATTACTTGCCTTCGGAAACGTTCGTAAACACATGCTGTTTCAGGCAGTGTCACCGAGTATGACTGAAGTAGCATGACAGCTATTACTGTCAGTCTCAGTGAGATAGACTGAAACAGCATGACGTTGACGAACGTTTCCGAAGGCCAGTCATTTCTCACTACATCTGTACTTTACTAATCAAAACATTTTATAAAAATACATTTCATTTCATTTTCATTTATTCATAACAAAAAAATATTGTGTTGAACATAAACTTAATACTACATTAATCATAAAATTAGAATTAAATTAAACATGAAGAAATACAACACCAATGAAATAAACAATGTCAACTAAAATATACTAATGCAAATTATGATATTTATAATAATAATAAGTAATTAATTAATCATGTCAACAAAAATTAGAAAAAAAATAATAATAACATAATATTTAAATTATAATCTACTTGTTATTGAATTCTAATCTAATACAAAATCTGATATAGAGTAATAACATTTATTCAAAAGGTGCTGTTTGAGTCTTGCATTAAAGATTTTATAGTTCATAATAGATTTAAACTCTGTTGGCAGCTGGTTAAATAGGAACACAGCCTGATAGCTAGTAGCGTGCTTCATAATGTTCAGCCGAGGTACGACGTCATACTTGATGTCCTTTCGCCTTGTCGATAGCCTTATTTCTCTTTCCGAGGGACTCTCGCTTTTACTTAAGTGCTTAACAAAGTCTGTGAGCAGTACGAGGATGTAGAGTGAAGGCACTGTAAGAATCTTAAGATTCGCGAAATGTGTTTTGCAAGAGTCTTCCTGACGAATCCGAACTATAGTTCTAATAGCCCTTTTTTGGAGTCTGAAAGCCAAGTCTGTATTATACTGATAACTGTTGCCCCACTGCTTAATGCTGTACCGGAGTTTCGACTCCACGAGTGCATGGTAAACCATTTTTAGGTGGTTTACATCGATTTGGTCTCTCAGGCTACGAAGGGCATAGCAAGCGGAGCTTATAGAATTCGTCAGCACTTGAAGTTCATGTCTCCAGTTCAGTAGTTCATCAATATGAACTCCCAAAAATTTAACAACATCAGTCTGTTTAATTATCATTCCATTTAAATTAACATTTAGGGCATCTGAGTTTTTAGATGTTGCTGAAAACAGAATTACATTTGTCTTCTGGGTATTGAGTTGCAAATTGTTTACTGTGAACCACATATTACAAGCTACAAGAGTAGCATTTGCTCTTTCATTCAACTGCTCCATAGTTTCAGCCGTAACGACAGCATTTGTATCGTCCGCAAATACAACAATCTTTGTCCGTAGAACTGTGCTTTCTATAAAAGGAATCAAATCGTTCACAAACAACAAGAACAATAAGGGTCCAAGTATGGAGCCCTGCGGAACACCACGTCTAATTGTAGTGATGTTAGACCTGACTATCTTTTCAGCATTTCCTTCAATTGACTTTAGCTCGATAAACTGTTTTCTATTTGTTAAATAAGACTTTAAAATGTTAAAAACATCGCCTGTAATGCCATAGTGCTTGAGTTTTAGAAGCAGGATGTTGTGGTCTACGTTATCAAAAGCTGAACTAAGATCTAAAAAAATCCCTGCTACTTTATGTTTATTATTCAATTGAGTGACCACATCACGAATCAATGTATCTATGGCTTCACTGGTACCAATGCCTTTTTGATACCCAAATTGTCTATTGTTCAAAATATTATTAGCAGCCAGATGGCTCAGAAGTCTAGCCTTTAATAACTTCTCAAAAATCTTAGATATTGCTGACAATAAAGATATCGGTCTATAATTCGAGGGATCACTTCGCTTACCTTTCTTATAAACTGGCTACAAATTAATCTTAACCCTTAATTCGACAGAAATAGGGAGTGGTCGCGCCGCGCGACTCGCGCGTTCAAGCCTCCTTGGCACTGAATAGACTTAATCATTCCGGTTCGTAAAATGATACAAAGAATGGGTCAACGACCACGTCCAGTATTTTAGACGTTGTCGAATTAAATGATAACACCAACTAAAACTAACTGTAACCTGTTCTTTGGTATACGACATCCAATATTTATAATTTTCATACAACCCGTCAGCCTTCAAGTCAAGGGTGAAAAGGCACCTTCTGAGGCCTATTTCACCATAATTAGAAGTCGGACAATTGTAAAATATCACTGTTACTGACGTCACAGGCCTCCGTACGCTACGGCTACCGCTTACTATCGGACGTTCCATGTGCTTGTTTGCTACCAATATAAAATTATTACTATTAACGTTATTTTATCGTTAATAAACTACTTTACATTTTCTGAAACCCGTGTCAATTGTCGCACGTTTAGTACAATTGTCATTAAATCTTGACATGAGGTTCGGCTTATGTCGGGATTTCGCTACAATTGTCGTGTTTTTTGTGACAATTGTAATTTTGCTTTGTAAAAAATTAGTTTGTTACTGCATAACTACAATGCTACATACATTGATGACAAAGTGATTTATTAAAGTTCCTGCACCACTAGTTACGTTGGTGGCAAACAAACGTACGGCCCTGCCGATGGTAAGTGGTAACTGTAGCCTATAAACGCCCCCAATCGGAGAAACAGTAAATTTACAATTGTAGTACTTGTCAATGTGGTGAAATTGGGGCCTGGGCGAACTCGCTCCATCGTATTCCGCGACTCTGCCCTCGGCTAGTCTGTGGCCATGAGTAAGCCCATTTCAAATGAAAAAAAACTAACGGTAACCTTAATATTTGTATTGTTTGCAGTTAAATCCTCCAAAGCTGAACATCAAAACCTCCCCTAAACCCAAGTCCGAGAAGCGAGACAACACTATCAAACAATACCTACCACCACAGAGCTACCCCAACCAGGTGGTGTACGTACAGAAACATGTGCTCGACAATGAGCTCAGCAAGCTTAATGGGATGCAAGCGGACTTGCACAATATCAGGGTAAGTGGCCTACAACATACAGTACCGCGGCTAATAATACCGGGTGTTACATTAGTCGTGATACAAACTGTGAAAAACCTGTTAAGATGGTCTTTCTGAACAAGGTTTCCTTCGGGACCCATATGAAAATCTTTATTTTTTTTAAGACTAGTACAGTTCGAGTTCATTAATATGTATACATTTTTACAAATGTGTTTACATAATAATGAAACGAGACTGAAAATCATGAACACTTCTGTACCGATCTGTATGAAAACCATTTTTTTTTTCGCGACTTTCATATAGGTCCCATAGGAAACCTTGTTCAGAAAGGCCATCTTAACAGGTTTTTTATAATTTGTATCACGACTAATGTAACACCCAGTATATCACATTCGTGACTTTTTGTATGAGCGTATATAGAGTAAGCGGCACAAGTTCTCATGTAGATAGCATATTATTTTGATAAAGCTGTAGTAAAAAAAAAATTAAGAATTTACACAAATCTTCATGAAAAAACGACTACATGATGCCAAGTTTTTTCATCGCTAGCACAAAGGCTTGTGCCTATACTAGCTGTATTCGTAAGGTGGAAAGTGGCGAAAGAACTTACAAATATAAACAAAAGTTCTACTGAAAAAATCTGTATGTGATATACATATTATTGGCCGGTACTTTACCTGATCATACATCCCACTAACAAGTTGCCCCAGCAAGGTGTAGGTATAGTTCGAGAAATATAAATTGAATGTTTATTTTTACTATAATGTAGGTAGAAAGTTACCAATTTATATTTCATGAACTATACAGAAGCATTTGTGCTCGACAATGAGCTCAGCAAGCTTAATGGCATGCAAGCGGACTTGCACAACATCAGGGTAAGTGGCCTTTGCTCATCAGGGCAATTCCACGCTAGAATGTAATGTAAGTGATCGATTTCTTAGCGTGTTTCTTAATTCATTGGGCAAATTTTACTGTTATTATATCTAGATGTCAAAATGATAGTTATGTAGATATAATGTAACACTTAAAATTGGATCATAAGTAAACAAACAGACGAAGAAATGGTCACTTTCATTACAGTTACATGGATTTACCCATTAGGGTAAGTGTCCTACTCCATAGGTTCACTAGCGAGTTACCCCAACAGGGTAGTGAGAAGATAGTTTAATGGTAGGATTTGCGCAATATCCGGCTAAGTATCCTACGCCATAGGTGTTCATATACCTCCCAGTAGCGAGTTACCCCAACCTGGGGAGAAGTTAAATGGTCGGATTTGCACAACATCAGGATATATATCATAATTTATACGTATCTCATATAAACCACGATTTTTTTATATAAGTCGGGATCTTTTATGTGGTAGTACAAGGTTCCAGCTGTTATTCAACCTCCCATAATGTTTCTTCTTCTTCTACTTAAGAGCCTGGCTCTTGTCGGTGGAGAAAACGCCATTCCGTTCGTTGTCCTGCCAATGTTTTGAGCTCCTGATACGACACTACATTTATTTTCTCCTTCACTTGGTCCAAAAATGCTCGCCTTGGTCTCCCTCGGCCCCTCTTCCCTTCCACTTTTCCTTCAATTACAGTTTTAATATAATTGTCATGTCGTAACAGGTAATGTTTAGTAACCATAATTTCCGGTATCATCATGAAGAAGTCATGTTATGTGAAAGAGAGAAATCGTGTCCCAAAAGTTTTGGTTAAAGGAAAAAAAAACCACCAGGTGTTATAAAACCGATGCATTTTTGGCTTTTTGTTGTGGGTGACTGACAAAACATAAAAAAGTTCAAAAAACCCTTATCTGGGTCAAGCTGCATTATGCACTGTCTAACCAATAATCATATTGCAGAACCTCCTGGACAATATGGACGTGAGCACCCTCCCCGATGGAGGGTCCAAGCTCATCAGCCGTCTCACAGAGCTGGAGGCAGCAGTGCGGCGCCAAGGCGACAGGGTCGGGAACATGGTCGTGGAACCCAAGCAGCCCACGCCCGCTGATGTGGCCAGGGATGGCTTCGACCAGGGACTGTCCTGGGATGATCTGCAGAAGGCTAGCAATGCTGTCCAGCCTAGGATGTTTGGCAAGCAGGGTAAGTTACTATAAAGCTAGTATATCACCCACTAGGCTGGATAACATACATCAGCAGTTCCACGCTCATCAGCTGTCTCACAGCTGTCTCTAGATGTTAGGCAAGCAGGGTAAGTTACTATGGAGGTCATTACACCAGGTTCTAGTAGATAGGGTGGAAAATATGGTGATGGAACCTGAACAGCCTACATCGGCTAATGTGGCTAGAGATGGCTTCGACCAGGGACTGTCCTGGGATGATCTGCAGAAGGCTAGCAATGCTGTCCAGCCTAGGATGTTTGGCAAGCAGGGTAAGTTGCTATAGAGATAGTTCATTACACCAGGTTTTAGTAGATAGGGTGGAAAATATGGTGGTGGAACCTGAACAGCCTACACAGGCTGATGTGGCTAGAGATGGCTTCGACCAGGGACTGTCCTGGGATGATCTGCAGAAGGCTAGCAATGCTGTCCAGCCTAGGATGTTTGGCAAGCAGGGTAAGTTACTATAGAGATAGTTTATTATACATTTCAGCAGGCTTGAGTAGATAGGGCTGATAATATGGTGGTGGAACCCAAGGGGCTGATGTGGCTAGAGATGGCTTCGACCAGGGACTGTCCTGGGATGATCTGCAGAAGGCTAGCAATGCTGTGCAGCCTAGGATGTTTGGCAAGCAGGGTAAGTTACTATAGAGATAGTTCATTACACCAGGTTTTAGTAGATAGGGTGGAAAATATGGAGGAACCTGAACAGCCTATACAGGCTGATGAGGCTAGAGATGGCTTCGACCAGGGACTGTCCTGGAATGATCTGCAGAAAGCTAGTAATGCTGTCCAGCCTAGGATGTTTGGCAAGCAGGGTAAGTTACTATAGAGATAGTTCATTATGCATTTCAGCAGGCTTGAGTAGATAGGGCTGATAATATGGTGGTGGAACCTGAACAGCCTACACAGGCTGATGTGGCTAGAGATGGCTTCGACCAGGGACTGTCCTGGGACGATCTGCAGAAGGCTAGCAATGCTGTCCAGCCTAGGATGTTTGGCAAGCAGGGTAAGTTACTATAGAGATAGTTCATTATACCAGGTTTTAGTAGATAGGGTGGAAAATATGGAGGAACCTGAACAGCCTATACAGGCTGATGTGGCCAGGGATGGCTTTGACCAGGGCCTGTCCTGGGATGATCTGCAGAAGGCTAGCAATGCTGTGCAGCCTAGAATGTTTGGCAAGCAGGGTAAGTTACTATAGAGATAGTTCATTACATCAGGTTTTAGTAGATAGGGTGGAAAATATGGAGGAACCTGAACAGCCTATATAGGCTGATGTGGCTAGAGATGGCTTCGACCCGAGACTGTCCTGGGATGATCTGCAGAAGGCTAGCAATGCTGTCCAGCCTAGGATGTTTGGCAAGCAGGGTAAGTTACTATAGAGATAGTTCATTACACCAGGTTTTAGTAGATAGGGTGGAAAATATGGAGGAACCTGGACAGCTTACACAGGCTGATGTGGCTAGAGATGGCTTCGACCAGGGACTGTCCTGGGATGATCTGCAGAAGGCTAGCAATGCTGTCCAGCCTAGGATGTTTGGCAAGCAGGGTAAGTTACTATAGAGATAGTTCATTGCCTATTTCAGCAGGCTTGAGTAGATAGGGCTGATAATATGGTGATGGAACCCAAGAGGCTGATGTGGCCAGGGATGGCTTCGACCAGGGACTGTCCTGGGACGATCTGCAGAAGGCTAGTAATGCTGTCCAGCCTAGGATGTTTGGCAAGCAAGGTAAGTTACTATAGAGGTCATTACACCAGTTTCTAGTAGATAGGGTGGAAAATATGGTGGTGGAACCTGAACAGCCTACACAGGCTGATGTGGCTAGAGCTTCGACCAGGGACTGTCCTGGGATGATCTGCAGAAATCTAGTAATGCTGTCCAGCCTAGGATGTTTGGCAAGCAGGGTAAGTCGCTATGGAGATAGTTTATTATACATTTCAGCAGGCTTGAGTAGATAGGGCTGATAATATGGTGGTGGAACCCAAGAGGCTGATGTGGCCAGGGATGGCTTCGACCAGGGACTGTCCTCAGTGGCGTGCACAGGGTTTTTAGTTAGGGTAGGCAATTTTTTTTTTATCAGAGCAACAAACAATATTGACCATCGCATTGCAAACTCACAAGTGGATAGACTTGAGTAAAGTAAAAGAGTCTAGGTATAGCTTGCGACAATAACTAAGTCTTATATCTCGACCGCCGACTTTTGTTAACGTTCTAATGCTTTTCAAATCGCTCATGTTTTCTAAAGAGTGAAAGGTTTTTAAATATGCGTAGCATTAATCATCGGTGAATTCGAAATATAAGTACAATAAATACTTAACGAGTGAAATAGCTAAAATACAATGTTCATTCATTAATGTTATAAGTACAATTTCCGAGTTTATAATCGAGAAATCGATAAACGAGAATACCTACATCGACTTTTGAAATAATTACACGTACCTGTGCTAACTTCTTTCGTTTTATTGTTAACTTGCTAAATCCGCCGAAAATCAACTTCGTAGACACGCTAGACATACAGCAGTCAGCAATTCAGCATCAACTAACTAAGTATTCACAATTTATTCTCATAGCATAATTCAGTCACGTACAGACCGCACAGTCACAACTGTCACAAGTCACAACACTTACATGAAAATAAACGTAAAAAAATCGCTCAGAACCGAACTGTATTAATATAACAATGAATGAGTTTTGTTTTGATAGATTTTCTACTGATTAACCTCAAACCTGTGTCGCAAAAATCAAAACCGACTGTTTGGTTTGTAAACAAATAAACCTGACAGAATGTAATGCCTCTCACTTCAAGTAAAAATCGCAACGTAGGAGAGTTCTTAAAATTAGTCGTATTACATCTCGAGGCTCGGTTAGTCAGAGAGAGACATTGGCCGTCCCTCTCGCACGTATGGTGCCTAGGCGCAGCCTATTATTTTGATTGTGTGCGTATATTTTCTATCTTCGTGTGCACTGGGCAAAAATATGTATATAGTTCTCGGACATGTCTACACAAACGCATTGTGTGAGTGTGTGTGTTTTTGTAGGCTCCGATAGCCGTTGCCTTAACCCCTGATGGGGCATGGGCAGCCGCGCGCTAGGCTAGCTAGCGCGCGCGCAAATTTAAATCGCCGCGAGCTCCGTTAATATAAATATTTATGTGGATTTCTTTCAGAAAACATGATAAATTATTATAATGAAGACGAAAATGTATAATATACTTTTTCGTCTACATATTATGTAGATGCTGTTCTGCTAGGGTAGGCAGTGCCTATTTGCCTATATGGAGTGCACGCCACTGACTGTCCTGGGATGATCTGCAGAAGGCTAGCAATGCTGTCCAGCCTAGGATGTTTGGCAAGCAGGGTAAGTTACTATAGAGATAGTTCATTACACCAGGTTTTAGTAGATAGGGTGGAAAATATGGTGGTGGAACCTGAACAGCCTACACAGGCTGATGTGGCTAGAGATGGCTTCGACCAGGGACTGTCCTGGGATGATCTGCAGAAGGCTAGTAATGCTGTCCAGCCTAGGATGTTTGGCAAGCAGGGTAAGTTACTATAGAGATAGTTCATTACACCAGGTTTTAGTAGATAGGGTGGAAAATGTGGTAGTGGAACCTGAACAGCCTACATAGACTGATGTGGCTAGAGATGGCTTCGACCAGGGACTGTCCTGGGATGATCTACAGAAGGCCAGCAATGCTGTCCAGCCTAGGATGTTTGGCAAGCAGGGTAAGTTACTATAGAGATAGTTCATTACACCAGGTTTTAGTAGATATGGTGGTGGAACCTGAACAGCCTACACAGGCTGATGTGGCTAGAGATGGCTTCGACCAGAGACTGTCCTGGGATGATCTGCTGAAAGCTAGTAATGCTGTCCAGCCTAGGATGTTTGGCAAGCAGGGTAAGTTACTATAGAGATAGTTCATTACACCAGGTTTTAGAAGATAGGGTGGAAAATATGGTGGTGGAACCTGATCAGCCTACACAGGCTGATGTGGCTAGAGATGGCTTCGACCAGGGACTGTCCTGGGATGATCTGCAGAAGGCTAGCAATGCTGTCCAGCCTAGGATGTTTGGCAAGCAGGGTAAGTTACTATGTAGTTCATTACACCAGGTTCTAGTAGATAGGGTGGAAAATATGGTGGTGGAACCTGAACAGCCTATATAGGCTGATGTGGCCAGGGATGGCTTCGACCAGGGACTGTCCTGGGATGATCTGCAGAAGGCTAGCAATGCTGTCCAGCCTAGGATGTTTGGCAAGCAGGGTAAGTTACTATGGAGGTCATTACACCAGGTTTTAGTAGATAGCGTGGAAAATATGGTGGTGGAACCTGAACAGCCTACACAGGCTGATGTGGCTAGAGATGGCTTCGACCAGGGACTGTCCTGGGACGATCTGCAGAAGGCTAGCAATGCTGTCCAGCCTAGGATGTTTGGCAAGCAGGGTAAGTTACTATAGAGATAGTTCATTACACCAGGTTTTAGTAGGTAGAGTGGAAAATGTGGTGATGGAACCTGAACAGCCTACACAGGCTGATGTGGCTAAAGATGGCTTCGACCAGGGACTGATAGATAGTTCATTATGCATTTCAGCAGGCTTGAGTAGATAGGGCTGATAATATGGTGGTGGAACCTAAGCAGCCCACTCCGGCTGATGTGGCCAGGGATGGCTTCGATCAGGTACTGGCTTGAGATGATTTGCAATAGTCATCTCATCTCACATGATGATAGGACTTAAATTAAACAGTGGTCTCCAGGAAATGTGCCCAGTGATGAGCAATGTGCAGCCCAAGATGTTTTAACAAAGAAACTCTTGTGAAAGATCATGGATTTGAGCAGGGACTTGATAGATACCTATTGTCAAACATTTTGTCAATGGTTCCTTGATAGGTATCTTCATTAATTTCATCATATACATGATTCTATAAATTACTCAATGGGTATCCTTTCCAAGAATGAATAGTCCCTTGATAAGGGACAACAGAATACCATTATTATCTTGGTTCAGTCGCGTTAACTTGTTCTCGCAGCAACACACCATTCAAACCGCGGGAGAATAGACCATGAATTAAAATCATTTTCCTTTCCAGCGATGTCCACACATTTAGCGGAACGCAACTTGATCCTCGAGCGTCTCCGAGACCTCCACTCAGCGCTGGACACGCGGCCAGGTGAAGACAAGATGGCGCCGGCACCAGCGGCCATGAAAACTGAGCTCATGCCGCATCAGAAACATGCCTTAGCGTGGCTGCGGTGGCGGGAACGGTTAAACCCCCATGGTGGGATCCTTGGTAAGTTCTTATACCATTCTCCCTTCACAGTCTAAGAGGTACTGATTTGATTAATCCGTATCCCAGGTAAT
>JALPQI010015504.1:0-21689 GCA_025490895.1 Thaumatotibia leucotreta
AGCGTGCTCAGTATAAAAGTTGATTGTTTTTGTCTTTACTTGCATTACATATTTACAATATATTGGTGAGATCAAGTAAACTCAAAAACAAAATACTTTAACTTGCTGACATATTGTTACTTTTAATGCTATAGCCTTTACACATATTTACAACGCTACTAATTCTCAATAAACTAAAAGCTTATGCAAGTTTATTAAGCCGAAAATTCTCAATCGTCTCCTCTTCTCACAGGTACACTCAGAATGTCGATGCACAGCACGTACAACAACACAATGGTGATGTCCACCTGACAGCGGCACCGCGCGTCCGCCGCCCCCGGCGAACGAGCGACGACTGAAGTCGAACGCACGTGGATATGACGCGCCCACCCCCCGCGACCTTACCTCACCCCACAAGATCTCTACGCGTAATCTGATTGGTCGACCAATCGTAGTGGCGGTTAGCTTTAAAATGATGATGTTCTTTATATGGAAACTTTCTGCTTCTTGCAGAAGTATGTGTCTGTGTTATTGTAAATTGTAAGTCCCTTTTTCCTTGCAAAAGAGCTTGAGCGATTGGATTAAATCATTTTATACTTAATGTTAGAAAGGATATGAGATTAAAAATTTATGACTGGTGTAAGAGAAGAGAAACATGTGGATGCAACATACTTTTGTATTATATCTAATTACTTCGCCTGCAAAAGGTATTGTATGTATTAAAAACAATTCTTATCACGGAATTATCATTAAAGTGTTATAATTAATATTAACATTTTTCAATTGGAGATATATCAGAACGAAACAATGTGTTGTGTTATATGTACACCTTTAAATATTAATTAATTGGTGTTATGCCTGAAACGAACATCCCACCCAAATGTGATTAGGCAAGCCAATTTTTCAGTGGAACATTTTTCGAAATTTTAAGTATTCGGAGTTTAAAATTTTCCATTTTTACATTTATTATGGATTTTAGCGGCGTTTTCTATAAAAAATTGGCTTGCCTAGTATATTAAAAGCATTATTAATTAATTAACCACTTTACTTATCACGAAACTCGTTAAAATCCTATCTCTTTCACTCTTATCAGGTAACTGTCAAGTGTCGCAGTCGCCAAAAAAATAGTTTTACGACAAATAGTCAAAGTCCTACGCCAGGTGCCCTACGTCGTAAGAAGTCACTTCTTACGACGTTACGGCGTGGCGGCCACGGGCTACGTCGTAGCTAGTAACGTAGCACACGATAAGTTGTACACAGGTTGGATCTACAATTCTACAACTCCAATGCTTGTCCGCTATGAAGTCAATCCTAACAGCTGTCATTCATTTCCGAGGGGATTTCTCTATGGTAGGTCCATTTTCGCTACAAAGCGGATAAATCACGGGATCGGCTACGAGCGTAAGGCGTAGCACTCGTTGGCAATGAAAGTGTTGTGGTACGGATACACATTTACGCAGGTCCTGGATGAACGAGTAGAGATTTGCGAGAATTTTATATGTGAACGAGTGAATATACCCGCCGGCAGATTGATCATCCAGCAATCAACTATGAACATTATATTTGTCATTTTTACTGACATATCTTCATCATTAATCATTATATTGTGTCGTTTCTTGGGCGAGAAAATAGTCGATACGAGTACCTCATCGTTTACTCGCCTTTAGTGGGAGCATATTCTGGAGAACCATATTGTCAACCGAAAAAAGACGGCAGATCTAAAAGGGTAGTAGGCGCGAAAGGTAAATTGCCTAATAGATAATTTTAATTTTGCCCGGTTTCTAACTGAAAAGACGAGTTTGCCAGACTATAGGTACGCGATTTTGATTCTTATGTTTCCTACCATCTGTGGCCTATACCACAAAACTTTACAAGCGTACAATTCTACAAAATTGTATGAATTCCCATACAAAAAGTTGTCAATGTTGTAGAATTGTACGCTTGTAAAATTTTGTGGTATAGGGGCCAGGTATGATATGAGCTATTACTTTATAAACATCATAATTAGGTAACCTTTCGAATGCCCAGGGCAAGGCAACTATGTAGATACTAAGCTTGTGTGGTAACTTGTAAAGTAATCTTTATCATATTCAAGAAAATTTTACTAGTATCCATACTGGAATTATTCTACCAATGAGTTATTCATACTTCCAATGAGTTTTCATATTTCATTAGAAATGTTTGTGACCTACATGGATTTGACAATTTTGGCGGTCAAAGAGTCAGTATGTGTTAATCATTTTTATCCGGATATAAATAAATATTTTATTTACCCTTTGCCATTATAATTAATTGAAAATGAAATGTAATATAAATGATTGTAACTGTATGTCTAAGAGAGAATATCGTATAAAACGGTAAGAGCTATATAAATCATTATTCATTATTATAAAATACATTAAATACTTACTGTGATGTAAATATAAACGTCTCAAAGAGTAACATAAGTTAAATAAATTATCGAATATTATACTCAGACATTGTAAATAAAAACGTGTAAATATATTTTTCATGTATTGCATATGTAGAAGTTGACATATTGTAAAGTTTAAGATATGTGACATTGGGAAATAAATAATTACAAAAATCTTCTACCTATTTCTTTTTCAACTACCTACTGTGTTTTAAGGACCCGCCATTCTACAGTCATAATCAGATATCAAAAATATCAGACCATGCTCTGTAACGTGCCCTCAATTTTTTTTTTACCAAAGAGACTTACGTTGGCTATTTTACGAAGAAACTTGGATATACTCGTATTACTCGTATGTAACAAATCCTTGCTGTCAAAACAAAATTAAAAAGATTAAAGTCGATACCAGAGTTCTGGGGTCCATTTCTCGAACGCTTTTAACTTGTAATACAAGTGGAAGTGTCTTTTTAACACTATGAATTAGATAAGGACTTCCGCTTGTATAACAAGTTACAAGCTTTCGAGAAATATGCCCCTGGTATAAATCAACAAAGAACATTGTACATTATACCAAACAACTGGTGTAATCAATCTAATTAATTTAGTAGAATGCCAATATAAAAAGTTTGGTAAAATAAAAAAAATGTGAAAGGACTGAATTCAACCTTCATTTCCGGTTAGAATTACGCAAGAGCAACTTAGCATTTTTTTCAGTGTGAAAATAGAGGCCTGCTCAGATATTTGTGAGCTTTCATATATCTGATGGGGACTGTACACAAAAGGAACACAGCTAGGTGCGAATTGTCTACCTGCAAAATCCAATATATATCTTTACAGCTAGGCTCATACTTAACACGTTCGACGCCGGTGACACAGCGTGTGCGACCAACAAACTCTGATTCCTATGCCATTTACACACATACGTGATCAGAGTGACCTTATTCTTATGCCACTAGCATAAATCAAATTCTTCCTCCTATGCCAGTGCCATAGAAATACGAAAGTTTTTGACACAAGTGCTGTGTCACTGGCATAAGAGTACAATCTGTTCAGTCACACATGCACATGCATGTCAATGGCATAGGAGTTCTATCAGATAATTTCGATCGGCATAGTATTAGCACTTAGTGAAACAGTACTGGAGGCGAACGTGTTAACTAACCCCCTTATTCATAAACGTCTGCTAACTTAACAATCCGCTAATAATTGTTTATCCCTTTTGCTCATAAGGACACATTCTTAAGACCGAAAGGGACAAACAATTATCAGCGGCTTGTTAAGTTAGCAGACGTTTATAAATAAGGGGGTAATACGATACGAACAAGTTAACATAGTCTTTCTATTGTTACGTTCGTGGGGTGGGTTTTCTATAGAAAATGTATAAACAAGCCACTAATTAAAGCTGACACTTTAATTACTAGTTAAAATAACAAACACCAAACTAAAACACTGATCACACACTTAAAACTTCACAAACTCGCAGTTAGATCGCAGTCTTCGCTCTTAATGTTAGCTCTTCGCTGTCTCGATAGAAACTACTCCTCGGCCGGGTCATGCTGTGTATTTATACCAGCCACTCAAATCTACAAAGTACGAGAAGATTTGACTCTAGCAAGTTCCCGAGTTAGGTGCGCGAACATTCTAGAGTATCGCTGTCTCTTTCTACAGGTTTCTCTTTCACACCCGTCCAGAATGTTCTCTCTATAGCTGTCTCATTCACATCCTTCCAGAACATTCTCTCATGCTGTCTCTATCTAATAGTGCTTTCTCTTTCACTCCTATGGGAAATTTAGCTATACATATACCGATTTGTACTTGAGAGGCCCAAAAGGGGTCCTGAAAACGCCTGAAAACGGGTTTTCAGGTTATTGCGCCATCCGATAGAGGGTATCCTGAAACGGCCTGAAAACATGTTTCAGGCGCCTGAAAACGACGGTATCTGGGGTGAATATTTGATGTTGTAGTATGTGAAAGAGGACCTTCTGAAACGGCCTGAAAACGCATTTCAGCCTGCTGAAAACGCTTCTAACGTGTCTAAAATCATATTTGTAGTTTTAATCATGCCACCGGCGTAACACTACCCCCTCCTAAGACATGCTCGTCCCGAGCATCATTATTTCCGTGGTATTTGGCGAGCCGGTCAACGTGAACAATCTTGCATGGGCTTCGTAAATTCCTCCGTATCCGATACGTAACGTCATTGATCTTCGTAACCACTGTACGAGCTGCCATCCATGGTTTACCGTTGGATACTTTTTCCACAACTACACATCGACGCCCTCCCTGACTTGCTGTTCCTGGTAAACGCACTGGGACTCGAACCTGTGCCTTTGGTAGGAGAACAGGTCTTCTAGAGCAGTAAACATTCCCACTAATTCTTCCTTCCATTGGAACCTCATCAAATCTAGTTTTCAGGACTCCAACTTCCATGTCAATTTTATAACCATGGCACCTCATAAAATCTAGTCCAATAATACAGTCATCAATTATGTCGGCAACAATCACTTTGTGCCGATAAATGTGCTTGCCAATTCTTAAATCCACTCCTGTCTCTCCCTTGATGGGAATATACTGGCCAGTGGCTGTAAGCAGCTGTAGATGCGTCGGCTGGACTACATGACCTCGAGTCAGGTGTTTCAGAAGCCAATGATTAATCACCGTTCGAGAAGCTCCGGTGTCGATAGTAAGGTTACATGGTATTCCACCAATTTCTCCCTTGACGACCAGACTATTCCCGTCGTTGGCTTGTGAGATAACTACTGGGACATTTCGACCTCCAGCCAGCACTCGTCCCTTAGTCCTGGCTCTTACTCGTTTCCCTGCTGCGGCTCTGGTCGTACAGAGCCCTTATTCCTGGTCACAGGGGATTCATCTCGTTCTCTCCTGCTGCTTCTTTTCGGGCAACTAGTTTGTATATGGCCAAGTTCTCCACAATGGTAACATCGTGGCCCAAACTTCCGATGAGGTGCAATGCTTCTTTTCGGGCAACTAGTTTGTATATGGCCACGTTCTCCACAATGGTAACATCGTGGCCCAAACTTCCGATGAGGTGCAATCTTTCTTTTCGGGCAACTAGTTTGTATATGGCCACGTTCTCCACAATGGTAACATCGTGGCCCAAACTCCCGATGAGGTGCAATCGGCTCCCTGGCAGAAATCTCACGTAGCTTATACGATCCTGATGAATCTTGGCGTACAGCTTCAACTTCTAGGGCATGAGCTACGGCATCCTTAAGGCTTTCGTGGTGCCCTAGTCGTACTGCCGCCCTTACTTCCAAATCTCGGATCCCATCAACAAATGCCTGCACCAGCATGGTTTTTATCAAAGAGTCAGCTGAACGTTGGTATGCCTTTCTGACCAGCTTTTCAATTTCCAGGGCCCATTGTTGCAATGTCTCATTACGTCCCTGCGTTCTGTCTTTCAGCTGAGCTCGGTAGACATGTTCCAGATGACTGTCTCCGTAACGGGCTTCTAATGCTTCTAGAAGCCGGTCGTAAGTTTGCTCTTTTCCAAGAGCTTCTAGAATTGTAAGAGCCTCGTCACGAAGTGCCAGCGTCAGAGCCGTCATCGCTTGCTCCTTACTCCAACCGTTTGCTTTGGACACGGACTCAAACTGTAGCTTGTACGCCGCCCACGAAGATGTTCCATCAAAAGGAGGTGCCTTAAATTTTCCACCTCCCGGCACAGATATCTCGGGTGCGCAGGTACTGATGCCATTAGCTACTTTTAATTCAAGCTTCTGGAGGCGACGCTCAACCGCTTCCTCTATAACATGAATCTTGTTCTCCATGTCACTGAGCTTCCCTTGGACTTCGTACATTTCTTGCTTCCATTCAGTAGCAGCCTTGTGCAACTCTTGAAGAATCAATTTCGACTGTTCTTCTTGTTTCCGCGACTGTTCTTCTTGTTTCCGCGACAGTTCTTCTTGTTTCCGCAACTGTTCTTCTTGTTTCCGCGACTGTTCTTCTTGTTTCCGCAACTGTTCTTCTTGTTTCCGCGACTGTTCTTCTTGTTTCCGCAACTGTTCTTCTTGTTTCCGCGACTGCTCCTTCAGGAGAATTAGAATAGTTCTGAGGTCTACGTCTTGAGTACTCTTAGCCTGCAAACCAGACGTTCCGGGCTTAGATGCAGTATCCTCACATGCTAGAGGTTCTTCAGGTACTGCAATATCCTCCCGCGCTGCAGGTTCCTCGTGTGCAGCTTGGCTCCGGGTCACAACTCCTTTTGGCTCGGTCTCGTTGTCACGTGGCGTTATACCCATTTTCTATCCCACTTCTGACACCAAATGTTACGTTCGTGGGGTGGGTTTTCTATAGAAAATGTATAAACAAGCCACTAATTAAAGCTGACACTTTAATTACTAGTTAAAATAACAAACACCAAACTAAAACACTGATCACACACTTAAAACTTCACAAACTCGCAGTTAGATCGCAGTCTTCGCTCTTAATGTTAGCTCTTCGCTGTCTCGATAGAAACTACTCCTCGGCCGGGTCATGCTGTGTATTTATACCAGCCACTCAAATCTACAAAGTACGAGAAGATTTGACTCTAGAAAGTTCCCGAGTTAGGTGCGCGAACATTCTAGAGTATCGCTGTCTCTTTCTACAGGTTTCTCTTTCACACCCGTCCAGAATGTTCTCTCTATAGCTGTCTCATTCACATCCTTCCAGAACATTCTCTCATGCTGTCTCTATCTAATAGTGCTTTCTCTTTCACTCCTATGGGAAATTTAGCTATATACCGATTTGTACTTGAGAGGCCCAAAAGGGGTCCTGAAAACGCCTGAAAACGGGTTTTCAGGTTATTGCGCCATCCGATAGAGGGTATCCTGAAACGGCCTGAAAACATGTTTCAGGCGCCTGAAAACGACGGTATCTGGGGTGAATATTTGATGTTGTAGTATGTGAAAGAGGACCTTCTGAAACGGCCTGAAAACGCATTTCAGCCTGCTGAAAACGCTTCTAACGTGTCTAAAATCATATTTGTAGTTTTAATCATGCCACCGGCGTAACACTATGAAATTAGACCAAAGGGTCTACGCTAGCTAGCGCAGCCGCCCGCCGTGTGCGCACGCTCGCGGGGCCCACTCGGTATTAAAATCCGTCGCACGTAAAGGTGCGGTTAAACTAAAAGAGCATTCGCTGTTCTAACCTCCCACTCTACGAAATTCGATCAGTACACAAAACGTGATTGGTTGATTTCGTAGAACGGGCGCTAGAACAGCGAATGCTCTTTTGGTCTGCATGCACCTTAATGGTCGCACGTGCCCGCACCTGTTAGCGCCGTTCATATAATTTCTTGATAGACAAGCGTCCATCCGGGTAATCCGCGTCAGCTAGCGGGAGTAGGCAGGAGTAATAGAAAAGTGAAATTCCCTAGGGTGTAACAGAAATTCAATTACGTCATTTAATAATAATAGGGTTGCCTGGTGAAACCCGATAAGTGACAAAAAGTGAGATTTTAAAGTAAAAACAGTTTTAGAATGATTCAGTATCGGTCAATCTAATGGTAATATCAGATAAGCTGATTTTACATGTATCACGGAAATATGCCGAGTAAATAACCCAATAAGTACTTGATTTCAACTATTCATTCAAAACTAAATACTACAACTACATTTAAGACTTAATTTTTATTTATTACTTAATGGAAGAACCACATAATGTATATTTATTGGTATTTAGTGCCGAGATATTTACACGTAATCAAACTAAACACACAATGTAGAACCAGTTACTGTTACTTACCCGGTCTCACCTCATTACGATTGCAAACTTTAAAGGATTTTATTACGAATTAGAATACGTTAAAAGCATTTGTTGGATTCTACTTTTACGATATCATTTATTGCACATACAAATTTATTCAAAGAGAACCCAACAAATAAACTTATAGTACTTATTTGAAAGAATTCTCTAATAAAATATTATGTTAAGTCCAGTAATCGGATTCTCGCAAGAGGCCTTTAACAAATTTCTTTCAAATATGTCCGGGGAAGAACCCTATAAGTTTTTCGACGGCCCCATGATCATGCGCAACCTTGACAAGTAGCGTCACGAACGCAAGCGCACCGCTGCGACGTTGCATATTTAATTGAAAATAGCTGTTAAAAAGGGGTGTATTGTATTAAAGAAGGTTGTAAATGATTTTGTTCAAAGTTGTGTGATGGGTGACTGAGGCAGAAAATTAGTGCAACTACCTAGCTTGCAGTAATAAGCTGGAAACTGGTAATCTACTTTTCTAACCTAGAATAAACGTAGAATTGTCATATTTTACACACCGTGTTTATAGTAATGAGTTCAAGTAACAATTAATGTAAGCTATTGTAACTAACCGTTACCATGAAAAGCATTGTTGTTGTTTTATTGAACTTATCGGTTTTTAGCACTGACTATGAAAAGCATTGTTGTTGTTTTATTTGATCTTATCGGGTTTTAGCACTGACTATGAAAATAATTGTTGTTGTTTCATGCGAACTTATCAGGTTTTAGCACTGACGATTAATGAGACTTCGCGACTTTGAGTGATTCTTACGATAAAAATAATAAAAAGGTAGTTGTGATTAGTACTTTTAATTAAATAATATTGATTATTTTTTACGTTTCAGCGGGGCAAAGTGCCTCCATGAACAGCTTGTCCATGACTAGACCCAGTGCTTCAAAGGCAATTGAAAAAAATGTAAGCTTTTACATGCAAAACAATGAAGATGGTAAGCTTCCATGGCCTTGAAGATCCGCACACTGTCCCACGTTACTACCTATTGTGCTTGTAATACTCACACTCCAATTAAAAAAAACAATTTCAGAAAATGACTCAAATGCGCTATATTGTCAAAGACAACAATAGCATGCCAGACTCAAGCAAGTCCCTTGTGGACTACTAAAAAAAACCGTTGTTAGGATCAATCGGTAACTCAGTTCATCATGCTTAAATTCTTTCCAGATAATGAAACTGACCCACCCGGCAGTAACCATTTGGATGAAGATCCCACACATGTGCCACATCCCAAGGACCCTCGCAATTCCGATGAATCGCAAATTGATATCACCGCCCAAAGCACAATCATAATAGTAAGAAGACTCAAGCAAGTCTTTTACAGACCACTCAAAAACAACGTTACTAGGACAAAGCCAACAGGCAATTTATTCCTCCTTCGGTTTCCTGAAATGATAAACTGAAGATCCCACCCACGACTATTTCACCAAAACAAATAGATTTCGACCCAGACTTCACCAATGAAAGTCCAAATGTTTCATCCAAACAGGAAGATTCCCTTATGGTGCTGATTGATGAAGCTTTAGATCGAGCCTGGACCGCTGCAGAAGATGACCATTCAGCGGGAGCTCCCTGCGCTCCCGACACAGACCCAGAGAACGACGCACCTCAGCGAAATGACTCCGGCCACGACACCATCATTCCTGAAAGTCCCAGTCCAAGGAAACACCAGGAACGCTCCCTGCCGACACCCGACAATGCCAGTCCCTCTGGTCAAGGCGAATGCACAGAAAGAGCCTCCTCCCACGTTCCAGACTCCAAAGACGATACATTAAAAGTATCAGAACCAACCGACTCCAGCCACAATGACGGCATGATCCGCGAATGCTCCGGCGCCTGCCCACAAGCAGAAGACACTGCTAACCCAATTCTAGAAAATGTTTCAGACAAAGTTTGGGATTCCGTCAAACCCCTGAAGCGACGCAAGCAAGCCAAGCCATCTGAACGGAAAGTAGATATCGCTAAAAAGCGAAAAATGGAAGGGCTACCTTATATAACCCAAGGCGTTAAGCGTTCTGCTAAAGTTCCAAAACCTCCTTGGAACCTCCTCGATCCTTAAAGCCTCCTTTGGAACTTTAGCAGCTTTCGCCTTTTAGCGATATCCACCCTCCACTCAGACAGCTCAGCCTGCCTACGTCGCTTCAGGGGCCCGACACAATCCCAAACCCTATCCAAAACACTGTCCAAAATCAAGTCAACAGCGCCTTCCACCTGCGAACAAGCACCGGAACGCTCACGGATCATGCCGTCACTGTGGCCAGAGTCAGTCGGCTCCAATACCCTCAATGTATCGTCTTCGGAATCCGAAACGCAAGAAGAAGCTCCCTCCATACATTCACCTTGACCAGAAAGACCAACACCGTCAAGCATCGGCAAGGAACGCTCCCGATGCTTCCCTGGACCGGGACCCTCAGGAACAACAATGTCACGGCCAGAATCATCTCGCCGAGGTGCATCGCTCTCCGAATCTGTATCAGGAACACAAGGAGCTCCCGCTGAATAGTCATCCCCTCCACAGCAATCCAAACTCGATCCAAAACTTCATCAATCAGCTCCATAAAAAAATCTTCCTGTTTGGATGAAACATTTGGACCCTCAGTAGCAAAATCCGAGTCAAAATCCATTTGTTTTGGCAAAACAGTCGCAAGTAGGATCCTCAGTTTAATCATCTGAAAAACCGGCCAAGTGCGAGTCGGACTCGCGCGCGAAGGGTTCCGTACCATTATCAATTTATTATTTAAAAAATACAGTTAAATCAACCTAGCTCAAAAACTATAGGAGATAATTTAATCAAACCAAAAATCGTTGATAGAGTTTATTATTGTGCTTAACATATATTTTTTTTAGAATTTTATATCGCGTAGTTTAAAAAATAGAGGGGGGGGACACATATTTCAGACTTTGAGAGCTGGTATCTCGAAAACGATTTGCTTAAATAAAGATAAGATTTATAAACCTTCATATCATTTTCAAAGACCTTTCTAATAATACCCCACACGCTTATATACAACTACATTTTTTTTTCTATCCCTCAGTTATATGTATGGAAGGCCCCCACCCCAATGGTTTTTTTACAATTTAGTATCATAATCCTGTAGCGGTTCATACAACACATATCCTTACCAAATTTCGTTACTGTAGCATTCATAGTTTCCGAGTAAATCAGCTGTGACAGACGGACAGACGGACAGACGGACATGACGAATCTATAAGGGTTCCGTTTTGCCATTTTGGCTACGGAACCCTAAAAAAACGAAAGCAGAATAAATTACCTGTATAAGCAACTTCATCCCAATAACACCACTTTCAAGCAATCTGTAAAAGACCCACTTGAGTCCCCTTACCACCACTACTGCGCATCTGGGCGGCGATATCAATCCGCGACTCATCAAAACTGCGAAAGTCCCCAGGATGCGGCACACATGCAGGATCCTCACCCGAACAGTCACGGCCAAATAAGTCAGCTTCATCATCCGGAAAAAATGCAAGCACAATAAATCAAGTTACAGATCGATTCCAACAACAGTTTTTTTTTCAACAATCCACAAAAGACTCACTTGAGTCCGACATGCCATTACTGTCGTTGAGAATATAGCGCATTTGGGTGGTAATATCAATTTGCGATTCATCAAGATCGGAGGAGTCCTTTTCTGAAACAATAACGCAGTCGGAGATAATCAATAGGCAACGCAAAACAATGTGCGGATCCTCAAAACCATGGAAACCCACTATCCTCATTGCCTTTCAGCTTATATTTTTTTATCCGCCGTTGAAACACCAGGTCCAGTCACAGACAAACCGTTCATAGAAGCACTTTGCCCCGCTGAAACATACTGAATTATACCTGAAGAGTATCATGGATGGATAAGAAGCCTAAAAACGTTTGTTGGTATAGCACTTACTTTTTCAGATGTAGAATAATACCGTTATTACTTTTAGATTCGTCTATTTTTTAAGTTTTTATTTGGTAATAATACCCTCTTAGTAACAAATATGTTTTTTTTATTTATGCGTAAACCCAATAAGTCGATACCCTTTGGTAAAAAATGTTATCTTACAGGAAAACTAGATGAGTTACATAACTAAAACATAGATAAACTTAAAGTGAATGAAATTGATTTTCACAAACCACTCATAAAACTACGAATCTATTTATCAAAATAAGTGTCCGATGACAATAAACCTTTAACATCATTTTTCTCGAAACTAGGTGTCACGTACTTATAGGGTTTCACCAGGCAACCCTCGAATTATTATGTCTTAAAACTTATTTTTTGGTTGGCAAGTGTGATGAAAAACATTGTATGATGCATCACGGTCGGTAAGCGGAATACTAACTCGAGTCATAACACTCTCGTTAGTGATTCCGTACTTACCTCCCTTGATGCACAATGTACCTACTATACACAATAAAATTATTTATGACCAATTATTGGTCATGGTTTCAACAGTTGTACGCACCTAAACTTCTAGTATAGAAATAGATAGTTAATATTGTATGAGTGATTGGATGACCTAACTTCTAGATTACCTATTAGGAGTACTCGTGGCCAGAATCTTGGACGCACTCATCCAATTACAAAGTACCAACTTCATAGCCCTTTGATCAAAATTTATAAATAAATTAATAACGATAACAAAGTGTTCTAATCTCTGCTCAATATTAAGTTTCTAAGGTATCGAAACTATCGTAAAATAGTTTAAGACACTCCACATGGTGCCAGGCAACAGTAGCCGTACCACGAGTTTTCATGTATCGGTCACGTTAGGTTTTACTCGATACGTAAAGCAGGCCCTCACGCTTGCTCCAATGTATAAGTGCGAACGTGATAGAATGATTCACGTATCAAGTAAAACCTAACGTAAAATATAAAACCTAACGTATCCATTACTTTTCAATTCATGGTACTGCTACAGTAGCCGTACCACGAGTTTTTAAGTACCTATCGGTCACGTAAGTGTTTACTCGATACATAAAGCAGGCTGTCACGCTCGCTCCAATGTATAAGTGCGAGCGTGATAATATGCTTCACGTATCAAGTAAAACCTTACGTATCCTTTACTTTTCAATTCATGGTACGGCTACAGGCCACTTACAAAACTTTGTAGACAAGCCCACGTTATTAAGGCGTCCGATAATTAAATATATATTTAACTTTGTGGTAAAGGAATGTGTTACTTAAGTTATACCAATTTTGAGGGCTTAAACTATTTACTTTCTATTTAGCAACTCTAGTTTACAGACTGTGTAGTGTTTGTATTAATAATTTTTGGATTTAACGTTAAAGTTTTTTCATTTTTGTTTTTATTTTTTGGCAAACATCTGATATTCCAGTTATTGTTTCAACATAATTTTAAATTACATTAACTTTATTTTTTAACAACGAAAATAGAAGTACCAACATGAAAATACGAAAGCTCTAATTAAAACTCCCTTTACTAATCAAGAGGCACTTCTGTAAATGTACCAAAGATACTGGGGAGAATATCTGAGCGTTTCAACCGCCTAATTTTGGTGGCATTATTTTTGCCGAAGTTTCTACTCGTTACAATGTGCTACTTTGTCATTTAAAGGATGCACGGTACCTTATACAAATGACGAAGTATCACATTAACACATTCGCCTCCGGTACTGTTTCACTAAGTGCTTATACTATGCCGATCGAAATTATCTGATAGAAATCCTATGCCAGTGACACGCATGTGTGACCGAAAAGATTGTACTCCTATGCCGGCGACACGCACTTGTGTCAAAAACGTTCGTATTTCTATGCCACTGGCATAGGAGAGACAACTTGATTAATGCTAGTGGCATAAGAATAAGATTACTTTGATCACGTACGTGTGTCACTGGCATAGGAGTACAGTTTTTTCGGTCACATATGCGTGTCACCGGCGTCGAACGCGTTAAATTCACCAAAATTAGGCGGTTGAAACGCTTAGATATTCACCCACTGACGACATTTATTTACTCGCTGTGTGGGCATTGATAATTTTTCATTTGGTTTTCAAATGTGTCGCCATATGGTTCAATTCGCAATTTGGCAGGTAAACGTTCATAATACGTTGGCCTTTAGCTTCGGTTTTTTGTCTGATAGTGCAATACTACAATAGGTCCTTAACACATTGAGCGCGGGGAACTCCCGAGGGGAGTTCTCTCTGGGAGGTCCATTTTCGCTAAAAAGCGGAAAAATCACGGGATCGGCTACGAGCGTAGCGCGTAGCCCTCATTCGCAATGAAAGTGTTAAATAATTTTTCCCGTTTTAAATTAGGTACCTACATTATTTTTGAACTCCAATTGTAGCCAAAAGTTTGAAACTGTATACGCCCCGAATGCGCTAAAAAACTGGAAAAATCTGGTTCCAACATTCGAATGCACGATCAGGAGGGAAATAATTGAATATAACAAGTTTTCCGTAGAGTAAGCAGAAAGAATCTGATTTCAGAGTAAAGTTGCTGGTCGAAGTTGCAATTTGCTGATAACCAGTTTTTTCTTCTCAAGCGAATATCCGTGTCCAAAGGATAAAGTGGTAGGTTATACACATACAGGAGGATACGCGTTAAGGCCTACCTAACAGGTAAGAACATTTGAATACTTAACAACTTTAGAAAAATACTTTCTTTTGGGATCTTTATTATCTTTACATCTCTCACTCTTTACGATCTTTATTATTTTTTAAATACCTATTCAACGATACCCTAAAGTAGATAACACTAAAGTAAAGAATTACAGCAAAATGAAAAAATCACCCCCAATTCACGACTAAGGCAGTACACGATAAAAAAAAAACTATTTTTTATTATATCAACTTGTCGGCGTGATTAAAACCTATTAGTAGGGGAGACCGGGGCAAGACGGGATAGTTAAGAAAAAAATTGACTGATTATGGAAATTATAATATTTATTAAAAATCTCTTACAACAAAAGCAACACTTATAGTTTTAACTAACATATGTTTTATCTTTTATGGCACTAGATCACTTATTTTTTTGCAATCAGGAACTGTTACATGTAAAAAATCCCGTTTTGCCCCATCGTCGGGGCAAAACGAGCACACCTTTAATCGGGTTGGCAACCTTCACAAATATGTGCCTCTTCATCGTCATCGTCTAAACTTGCTCGAATTATGGGCCCAGCCATAGCATACACTGCAAATAACCCATCCTTCAGTGAACTGTGAATATAAGTACTCACAATATATGCAAGTACATACAATCATCAACATCTTCAGATGAATTTACATCCGTGTCACTTTTTTTTGTTTGTTGGTCTATCTTACGCTTATAATTTTGACTGCAAACAAATATAAAACAGTTTTATAACCAAATTTGAAATTATCAATATACTATCTACTCATATGGGGCAAAACGGGATAGTATCCCATTTTACCCCAACCATTTTGCCCCAACGGACAGATTTTACAAAAATATCAACAGTTCTAACATACAAAGTAATTGTTCGTAAAAGCAACCTAAATTCGTTAGTTTTACACTGATGCAACATGTATATAGTAAGGAATAACAATAGCACTGATATCTACCTTTATGCCCATCGATCAAAACCAAAGAACTTCTTAACAAATCACCAAAAATCAGTTCTTTCTTGCTGTGCGACCAAAACAGGTAGTGACACGCACCCGCCGCTTTGACTCGTGTGAGGTGACGGAAGTTGGCGCGAATGACGTTGTGTCGCGCTCTATTGCGCGCACCAGTTACGCACACAAGTACATTTCCCGTTCTGCCCCGAGCTTCGTTTTGCCCCGGTCTCCCCTACGGTCAAATCGTTCATCATTTTACTCTAAACTCGCAAATCACGTAGTATCGCTGCATTTTTGGTATGTTGTTTAGACACCATAGGGCAGTATAAAACCACATTTTGCGAGCATCTAGCACAACTTTTTTGCTTGCAAAATGTGGTTTGGTAGTGTCCTATGGTGTCTAAACAACATAGGTACCAAAAATGCAGCTATACTGCATGCTTTGCGAGTTTAATGTAAAGTTTGACAGTACTATATACCAAATTGCAAATCTGTAGTACTAACAGCCACTTAGCTATGCTGTGGATGAACAACCAGACGGACAGACCACAAATCTGTGGGACAGACGGACATGGCGAAACTATAAGGGTTAGTTCACTACGGAACCCTTTAAAATCGCCACCGAGAAATTAGTGACGTCAGAAATTTTGAACGTTATTTCGGATTTTGATGAGATAGCATTATCTACTAAGCTGTTGCTACGTTTGTGTTACATAATTTATCACGTCATTATTCCTGGAATGTGCCATTAAGTTATATAAATGGCACTATGAAGAAAATTAATGCCAAATATGATACGATGCGAAGACGTGTGCCCGAAAGATCTAGGCGATTAACTGTCTTTGCCGCACTAATAAGAAAGAGTGACAGAGAGAGAAAACTACGATACGCTACTGAGCATTAGCGATTGGTAACTTGGTTACCATGAGTTGGGAAGTTAGTTATCACACTCGATCAGACGTGTTGTTTATCTATGATACGGTAGGAAAACGATGCATCGCGGACCTTGGGTTGCAAAAAGATATGTTCCTATTAGTGCTAGCCTTGTAAAATTGTAAGCAAGCACCAAGCCGAACAAAGTGCCAACAATACTCTTAATTAGAAACTAATTCGAAGATATAGATCTTGGTTTCTTGTTTTTTTTTGTAGCGATAATCGTAAGTTAAATATGTCAATTCATTAAATTATTTTAATTTTTCGGTTAAAATGTAAGTGTTTTGGTTTTATATAGCGGTGACCAAGAGGAACAAA
This sequence comes from Thaumatotibia leucotreta, assembly GCA_025490895.1. Classification (NCBI taxonomy): domain Eukaryota; kingdom Metazoa; phylum Arthropoda; class Insecta; order Lepidoptera; family Tortricidae; genus Thaumatotibia; species Thaumatotibia leucotreta. The sequence continues at coordinate 16,962 of JALPQI010015504.1, forward strand.
CCTATCAAGTTTTTTTTTTATTTTAATACGCGTAGGTAAGCGACGGAATAATGTTATACTGCCATATATGAATTTCTACTAAAAATAAATTCTTACTAGTAACTATTACATTCAATTAATACTTTTATGTTTTTTTCTTTCCTCTCATTCGTAATGAAAAGAAGAGTTAGTACTCTGGTGAAAGGCACCCATTTCCACCCTTGGTTATCAATCTACTATTTTAACATATTGGTATGGACGTTAATAGAATTATGTAAGTAGTCGCTGGGATAGGATAGTCGACATTTAATTAAGCACAGAAAAGTGCAGTTTTGATACCTTCGTCTGGGCTTTGTATACTTAGTTATAACAGATACACAGATGGAAAACAACCCTGACCAAAAAACATAATCCTCATCATCAGCCAATTGACGTGCACTGCTGGACATAGGCCTCCCCCAGAGAACCCCAGAGACCGATCTTTGTGGAACCACAAAGATCGGTCGTGAGCTGTCCGCATCCATTGCCCCCGCAACCTTTTCCAGGTCGTCGCTCCATCTTGCTGGGGCCTTCCCACGCTGCGCCGTCCAGTGCGTGGTCGCCACTCGAGAACACGCCGACCCCACCGGTAGTCGGTCATCCGGTCCAAAACATAATATTCGTAATTAACACAGAAATAAATCATGCCCTAGACGAGATTTCATCGATCGATTAAAGTTCTATCTAATAATGTACTCTCTCAAAAAAGTTATACAGCTATGTTACCTACGTCGTAAGTAAAAACAGGCACTTAAATGTCAATATACATATTATACATAAACCTCCACACAACAGCAGGGACAAACGACATGCCGTTTGCATAACAAATAACTATTTATTCTCGAAACCATTTCACCGACAACATTTTTCCAGGGTACCTGACACTAAGCAAAACAAGATTACGGCCCGGTCATCCGGCAGCCGGTTGTAAGCAAGTAGGGCAGTGACAAATCACCGGTACTGAGTACGCAGGGTCATCACTATTTTCCGCGCATTTAGGTCAATCCCTTCGACTTGCAAATGAAATACGTCACGGAAAGGGCAGCAAAATCATTTGTCGATGATTTTGCGACTGTTTTTGTTTAGCGTTAGGAATCTAATTTTTTTTAATACGGCTAGTTATATAGCCACTCACATGCTTTGATTTTTGCGATAGACTCTATTTCTATTTAAAGTAAGAGTTGATTTGCTTCATGTAGCAAAAGCTACATGAAGCATGTTGATCAGTGGGTATAGGTATATTTCTAATAGTTGTGTCGTTTTCATAACCATCGCCATGTAAAAAATACCATCTTATATCGGTGCATGGGGTGAAAATTTTGGGAACGATATAGAGACAGAGTCAAGGTATACATTATGTATTGACCAATACATAATGTATAAGTAGGGCCATACAAACATTGTGTTTTAGTTTTTCGACTTTTGCTCTGTTGTCCGGCGGCATCTATAAACTAAAATCAATATTTTTCCTTTTTATGTACACACATATTTATAACTAATGAAATACTTATCGACGCTGGAAAGGAGAAATTGGATAAGCGACACTTTTGAAGATATTGAGTTATATACACCGTTAGAATCGGCGAATTTTTCTGCGTCGAATGAGCTAGGTTTTGTATCCATCTGACAACATTTGTGTCGCTTATCCCATTGGTGATTTAGAGAACTTTCGACCATTTTTTATTACTAAACGACTTGCTTTTTGACAACTTTTAATAAATTGGAGATTAGATAAAATATAATTCAATATAATTAATCTTGGATTATTTTACCTATTCGTCATGACAAGTTAAATTTTACTTGGATATTTTTGCTGTGTAACAACTAAACTTCACTTGTCGGTTAGCTATTTTTACCTGACTGTATGATATGTTCTCATGTCGTTTGGACAATTTTACCTTCATCTTAATTTAAAATTGAAGACGGTTAGACAATATTACTTACTATGATATCTGAACTACTTATTGGCGTTTATCCATTTTTACCTACATTTATTTATGAACCATCCCCTTCACATATCCTTTTTTACTATTTACCTACTTTTTGGAATAATGTTATAAAAAATCCTAAAACAGTTTTTCTTTTTTCACGTGTAAGTAAATTCGTTTACTAGTCACGGAATGTTACGGAATTAATATGACTAACTATGAAGTCTAAAATAGTTTCTCATTTTAAGTATGTGGATATTTTTTAATGATATGTTTATGCTATTTTATCAATTTATATATTTTTACCCGAATATAAAATAAGCCACTTCGGCAGTTAGATAATTTTAACGGGATACATTCGTTATGTAAGTCTCGGGTGGACCTTTTTACCTTCCTTATTTCTTACACAAAGTGTTGGTTAGATAATTTTACCTGAATCAATTTTTCCGACCATTTTGCTTAAGCGACAGTAAATCATTAAATAACAATTGAATACGTTAAATAATTAAAACATCACATAGAAAACATATTTATGTCCATAAATAATGCTTCAATTATTTGATTTGGCCTGCTGATTAATTTAAATGATTTTTTTTTCGAAAAATCTCGGTTTTTTGCTTCTCCTGTAAAGTACGCACTGTGTCGCTTATCCAATTTCTCCTTTCCAGCGTCGTTATACATGTGCTAATAAGCTGCAATTCATAAGCGCATGCTAAACAAGTAGCCAGTGCAGAGTTCGTGCTCAAATGAACCGATTTTTTTTAACAGACAGAGGAAGGTTAGCACTAAGTCGTGGCCTGTTGATGGGTCCTGGGAGAAACCGGTTGAAGACGGTTTTTTAATTTGTTGATTATCTGCTTTTATAATCAACCACTACCTATGTGAACTAAACGCACAATTTTTACCTTATTCATTATACTGATTATACAACGTTAATGTTTTTCATGCGTGTTTCCTACAGGGCGGGTGTTGACATTGACACCGACACCGCTAACATCAGCCAATTGACCTTCCGCTACAGAAAGTAAATCAATCATACTAATTGGACGAAGCTCGGCACAGGATCATAGCTATTCGTCAGGGTGAATTTTCTCCGCTTTCGTCAAGGTTGGTTGCTGGTTAAGCCCAGAGGCCCTACCACGGACCACGAACGATGTGTTGTCTCTCTGTCACACCTGTGTACGAATTTACGAGTGCGAGAGAGAGGCAACACTTCGTGCGCGGTAGTTCGTGGTGCGCGGTAGGGCCTCAGACCAATTTTATCGGCCTCACAGGGAGGTAGCATATATCATTCAGAATCGCCTATCTGTTCATATATTTTTTCACCAACACTGCTACCAAATTTATGAACAAGCACCTCCCAGACATGTGCTCCTATAGCATCAAGTATCTTGACGACCGATCGAGCCTTCATGACTCATTAAGAAATTAACATTTTACACAAGTAACATGAATAAAACATTTAATCAAGAATAGCTAAAAACCGAAACCCTCACTGTATTACAGCCGGCAGTCGTTAAACGCCGTAATAGCCTGTCTGGTTACCAACTTGCGGTTTCCTAATTCGAAATCCGTAATTGAAATTGACGCCAAAGCCCTATGAGGCAAATGCAAATGTCCGTTGGCAATAATTGCCGTGTACCGCGTGTCAATATTTGCCTGGAAACCCAACCCTAACCATATCCGGTTTAGCGCATCACTATCCTCGATACATGATTAATTAAAACCGCTTTTGCATGTCGCGAAGAAAGCTTTGGTTGCTACTCTAGCAGTAAAGATGTTTAAAAGAGCAATGGTTTGACTTTGAGTTTGAGTCTTGCCAAACGAAACGATTACTCTTTATGCTTCACCTTCCATGGTTTTAAGGTGGTGTTACCTTTATTTTAAACAAGCCTTCTCCTTCATCAGCGAGTATGCTTCCATTGCTTAGCATAATGTCTCATGGACGTCTAACTCGTGCTCAAAAACGTGGGCGGGAAATAGCATGTCCACGCAACATTTTTGATGAAATATCTTCGGTTACCAATAGTTATGAAATAAAACTATGAGAACGGATTAAGTATATCGCGTATTAATTACATCCTGACGTTTCGAGCCCTTTACAGCGTTCGTCAATCCTAGTCCATGAGTAACTGACAGCCAAGGAGAAGAAATACATTCCCGTAAACGATGAAGAAATGTCCATTATTTAATAGGACATAAAAAAACTAAACTAAAGATCGTCCCTTACACGTGGCGGCAAAGTTTGTTCAACTCTCGTGCCTTGAGACCTTCGCAATGCTCAAGATTCAAGTTTTTGAACCACTCGCTACGCTCGTGGCTCAATTTTGGAATCTTTCGCTAGCTCAGGTCTCAATATTGGCACGACAGTTAAACAACAACTTTGCCCCCTTGTATAATAAATAACTATTTTCCCGCACTAGTTAGGAAATGTACTATTATACGTTTTAATGACAATGAGTTAGATTAGACGAGATAATTCATTTTTCATTTTTTTTTTTCAAATATTTTGTTATCTTTGAAAAATTTAAATAGAATATAGCTCATGAAAGCATTGACGGACCGAAGGTTAATAAATTCATAAACCGCGATGTATCGAAGGACGAGTGCCTTAAGTGTACGAATGTATACCTACTCAGTTAGATTTAAAACATCGCCACTCATTTCGAATTTCATGTTTTTTGTACTTGTGTCGTAATGTACTATTTTAATCGTATGGATCAGTCCCCCAAGTAGGATTAAACTCCATTGAAAATAAGGGGTTTTTTTATCGCGAAAAAAC